>VZTL01048432.1:0-22457 GCA_013400535.1 Scopus umbretta
ACAACTGAAACCAGGACAATGTAGAGTCCTGGAAGCAAAGTACCCCTAATGTCATTGAATTTTAAGTTACTTAAAGGTAGGTTATTTGTATCACTTGCTTTAATAGCCTTCCCCCCCGCCTTTTTTATCTTTGCCTTTTTTTTTTTTTTTTAATCCAGCCCTTTTTCTGTGTTCCAGCTATTTTGTTTGATATAAGCTTATTCACTTGCTAGCTAGAGTCAAATTTTGAGTGAGAGACTGTCTGGACAGTATGTCAGAGGTAAAGAGTCCTAGAATTATGTTTTCTTGGTTAAGGAAGGAAACTTAAATGTCAGTTCCCTTCTGGTGAAAGATAATGATGTAGCTGGGCTCTCAGCTGGTGTAGGTAATTGGTGATAAAGCACATCTGCTCATGATTGTGCCAGGCAATTGCAGCCTTTAACTTGGAGTGGTGGTTTTATTACAGCAGTTCACATCACTCTTGCTTCCAGACTGGATTACCTTGGTATTCTTTCTGCATGCGTGTCACTTGGAAACGGCAGCTAGCCCAGAAATTGTGCGCTCTGTGCTTGGCAGCAGTGTTGATAACTGAGTGTGTATCTCTGCACAGCATCGTTTACAGCAGCTGCCTCCTCATTTCCAAGAGGACATTTTAAGATACAGGTTTCAGCCTCTGAAGTTGTAGATGGTGCAGATGCTTCTCCAGCTGTGGCAGCAATGGGCAGCGGAGATCAGCAGCTTGCTTCACTTAAAACAGCATCTACCCAGTTCAATGGGGAAGGGCCTAGAGGCAAAGCCCTGATGCACCCAGGCCTGAACTTACTGATTCGTCTAATCCTTCTGCAAAGTGCATCTTTTGGGCAATGGGGCTGTATTGTAACAGTAACAGAATCTGTGCAGGTGTGGAACTATTTTCTGATTCAGATACCAATCCCGATTTTTAAAAGTTCTCATGAACCTCCAAGTTATCCCTGGATATAAAGTCACTCCAGAAACCATAAAAACTGTCATCCAGTAAAAAAAGAAATCTCGGAACAAAATGGATCTTGAACCGTGTCAGGTGAATTTAGTATTCTGCTTCTCTTGGGGGCACAGCAGTTTTCTTTTAAGCCTAAAAAGAAACTCTGTACCTGTTTCAACACTCAGATAATATAATTTCGAGATTTCTACAATTTTGCAGGTAGCAGCAAGTGCTAGGAGAGTTTTATAGGGCACATCTAATGATGGAGAAGTGCTGGATACCTTTCTTGCAGAGAGTTTCTTATCACTGAAGAATTAGAAGGAGTGCTTTCATTTTTTAAGTGCTTTGTCCTTGCTGGTGAAATGTTCATTTGCTCCTATGTTCTTTTGATCAGCTTCTAGCTCAGGACTTCTTGCCTTTTTGTTTGTATGGATTGATCAGTGATCGCTCTCTGGGTTAGCCCATCAGTGTCTAGTCCTAACAATAATTGAAGAAACAGTCTGAACTAGGAGAACTGGTTACTGAATTTTGTTGCTCCGTTTTGTTTTTCTCTCCTTTATAATTTGCGAAAGTTGGATAGAAGCCTCTGTTTGCACTGAAGAATTTAAATGGAGCTCATAATTTTGTTGTTCATTTTCCAATGTGTCTTTGTGTTTGGGTTTTATGTTAACTTTATGTAATAAATATTAATTCTAATTTTCTGTAGCATTGCATGCAAATTTATGAATTTACCTGTTTCTTGGAAACAACATGTCATAACTTAGGCTGAATACAACGGGATGAAAAACTCAGTGAAAAAGGTAAAGTGTGTGGATTTTCTTGATCAGGAAAATGTTTGGAGAATGCCCCATTTTTTTCAAAACTATGGAAAGCAAATTCTGATCCTACATCTGTGTCCGTCAATGTGCAGTCCTGCACAGTTCTACAACTTGACGATATTCAGGGGCTGACCAATTCAAAGAAGACAATCCAGATTTTCACATTGACTGCCTTCAGGAATATTCCATTGTCCAACTCAAGCAGACTGGCATACAGGAAGTCTTTCAAGTGGAATGGCAGCATTGCTGTTAAAATGTCAGTTCATGTTTATCTCTAGACAAATCATTGACTGCTCCAAGGAATGTTTCTCCTTCTGCTTGTATTGCCTTCACAGAAGAACTACTTGTGCAAAGTAAGCCCCATATAGATCATGCTGCTTATGTGCATATTTTGGAAGCTGGGGTTGGAAGGTTGCTAAATTAGCATGGAAGTGTCCCTCAAAACACCTTGCAGCTATTTCATAATGAAAAAATGTCTCTACCATATTACCTGCATTCACCTCTCTACAACTTGAGGGATAGAAATTGTCCTTGAGATAAATCTGAAAAAGACAAATGCAGAACCTCTGTCACTTTCTGTTTCAGAAGAAGTTGATATTGTCTGCTAGCAATAGCATGAAAATAGTTGAGTAGAGAGCTGCTTCCTTCTACATCTGTCATTGATGTGTAGAGGGAACAGTCATACCAGCCTGATCTAAACCTCATTGTCACCAGAACCGCTGAGCTTTTGCCTAAAATTGAATGATTGCGGCTTCTAAATGCATCTCCAAGATTGTGAAAGACTGAGCCCTAGAAGGCTTTTCTTTGCATTTGGTGCAGTGGGCAATTCCCCTGTGAACATTCTGGACATTGAAGCACAACGTGGCACGGCAGTCGCTTGTTACACTGACCAGCACAGGAGCGAGCTGTGCTGCATAAGCACGTGGTACTGAAGGAGGGTCTTGCAGAACCGCCGCACTTTACAGCGGTGTCAGCTTCAGTAGGACAGGGCCCTTGACATCCTTAAGATTTCTATAGGGTATTTCAGCCATGAAGGATGGACAAGGAGGTCTTTTTTCCTGTTTCTGTAGACATTGCTTTTCCAGTGCCTTGTAAATTTTTGTACTGCTCTGAACTAACTTAAGAAGTTGGAAGTTGGTCTTTGCTGGCTTAGAACAGTAAGTATTGAAATTTGGGGTGAAAAATCAAATAAAATCCTATAGCCTCCAGGGTAATTTTAAGAGCCCTGAATCTAATCCTGCACGCTTGGATTAGCAAACTATTAATGATCATTCTTTGTTGTGTACCCTTCAACATAAAAAATAGTGATAGTGACATTTTCTTTCGATCCACAGCTCTGTTGGCTGACAATTCTGCACTGTCTTACAAATGGCTCCCAGGACAAAGTTTAGCTATGTAGCCAGAATTTTTTCAAAAAAAACCCTCAGAGTTTTGAAAAGCTTATTTAAATAAACAAGTGTCTGAAGAACACAGAATGGATTTCAATGGACTTTCCATTAGTATTAACCCTGCACAATTCACAAGCATGGTACAGTAGTTAGAGCAGTACCAGGAACATGAGTTGGGAACATACCATGCCTTTAGCATTCTCTTGTGGAAACTTTATTCCCTGGAACTGAGAAACAGTCCCCTTCTCACAGCTGAAAGCAATCACAGAGTTGAGACATTACAAGGTGTTGGAAGATCGGGAGACAGCTGTGTTCTTTGGAACTCTATGGAAGAGCTCGGGAGCAGGTGGAGATCAGCTGCAGGTGGATGGACCTCAGAAGGGTCTTGCAGCTGGTAACACAAATGAATGTTTCCAAGAGCAGTGACTTACTGACTCAGGAGATGAAGCAGCAGGACCAACAGGAAGGTCTCTATTGCTTCCTTCTGGCCTGTGTTTCCTGGGCAGGGCTGTCCCACAGTGGCCAGCTTTCCCTGCCTCTGCTTATGTTCCTTTCCAGGTGGCCCTTCCGGCCCATTCCCTTGTTTGTGCTCCTTCCTGCTCCTGTTCCTCCCTGTTTGCTTGAGGCTACCCTTGTGGTAACCCTTGCTCCGTGCCTCAGTAGGGGAAACATGATGTGCCCACTATCCTTCCCCTACTACTCCAAACCAATGTGTTTTTTTTCTTTTCCTCCTTTGCCAGCCTGGTGGCTATTCATTTGTGTTACCAGCTGCAAGCCCCTTCTTTTTAAATACCCCGTGGAACATAAGTAGTTAAGACGTCTCTCTGAAGAGGAGAAATTCATGAGAGCGCTGTGTAAATTGTGTTTGAGTAAGTAAAGAAGCATCTTGGAGACTGAGCAAGTATGTGTTGGGTGGTGCTGACAACACTGAGGGCAAACAAGGAGTTGCAGGGCTGGCTGGCTGTGGTGGGCTGCTAGCACAGAGAAGCACTGTTGGAGCCACAGGCAGCCACTGATGCAGCGGGTGTGAGGCTGATGCGCAGAAACACCGTCTGGCTGCTGCAAGCGATTGTGTACTGAGCCCAGAAGAGAAGGGGCTGTTGAGAAGGAATGGGTCTGGGTGAAAGAGAGGAGGTTGTCACTGCATGTCTTGGAGAGTAGGAAAGAGCACGCTGGGAGACTGAAACTCCCATGTTGTCTGTGTCGGTATAAGCTGCCTTGTTTCTGGAGGCTCTTACAGTCTCGTTCTCAGTTAGCTGGGTGTAGAGGGTCTCTGCGTTTTTTCTGCCTGCTCTGTCATGTGCTAAGGGGAAAACAAGGCTGGGCTGCATGTGCATCTGTGGGGCACAGCCCTGCAGTGGTCTGTAATGGCTTCTCATCACCTTCGCACAGACTTCACAGTTCAGAGATGATGCACGTCGTATCAACCTTCCTAGTGTCTATCTGTCCTTTAGGTTTAACCAGCTGGCTGAATGCCTGTTCTGCTGAAGTCTTGGGCAGCATGGGTAAAGTTAGGAGGAGGTAAATGATATTTACACTGTGTGAATTGGACTTGGGCCCCTACAGAACCTGGTATCTGCAGGGTGGAAGAGACTCTGCCTTCACTCTTTGAAATTGGAGCATTCGCAATCTGGCATCAAAGGCAGGACCGGTGCAGGTAACCTTGGTGTTTGTGAATTGTTCCTGGTGGTGTCTAAGGGCTTTTGTTATCAAAGAGTGGGAGCCATCTAGTTGCAGGATGTATAGGAGTCCTGCAAAGGTTGCTAAATTGTGTGAATTCTTCAGTTGTTGCTTCATGGCTTCTTCAACAAGCAGATGCAATTTTGCCTGTGAGGGCTACATGTGAGTGGAGAGTGTCTTGCTGGAGAGGACTGTGGATTACTAGATGCAAAGTCTCATGGGGTCCACTCTGTCCCAGGGCCTGTTCCAAGGATGCAGCACAGCCTGCTGTAGGACACAGCAGCCTTGCATAGGATACCAGCTAGTTTTCAGTCCTTGTGAAGCCTTTGGCTCTCCAAGAAGAATACAGTTCTAGAAATCTGGGTCTCAGTTGTGGCCATGTTTGTCAGGGCCTTTAGAGTCTCAGGCCTCTTGAAGACCCTCTGCTTCTCTCTGTTCCAGTCAGGTTTGGTGTCTCGGTCCCACATCATGTTTAGTCTTGGCTAAGGGTGAGATCTGAGTGCTGCACCTTCTTTTCTGCAAACTGTAGCATATCCAGGATTACATGATTGCTATACTGTTTCAGGGGGTTCAAGTTTTGTTTGGGTTGGGATCAATTAAGATTTCAGTTTGTCTGTTTCTGAAGTCTCCAGCTCATCTGGAATTAAAAAAAGCATGTTGCTGTCAGTCTGCAAGTTCTCGCATGTGTTCCCAGGTGCCTGGGTCTCACAGCCATGTTATAGAAAACTCTAGTTCTCCCCCAAAAGACTAAAACTGGGGACAAGATATGAGAAATAGATTCTCAGGAAGTAACAGCCCATTGATCATCCACTGATTTATTTATATTCTTTTCCCCCTCCTCCCCCCTCTTAGATTAAGTGTTAGGAGCAGTGCTATTGTGTTGTATTTGGATGCAGTCTTAGCAGATGCCTCACATTATTTGAGCCATGTGATGGCTTTTCCAATTGAGGACACCAGCAGAGTTACCATCAGAAACAGGGAGATCCTTGTGCTTATGTGCATTCTGGAACTGGCAATCTGATATGGTTAGGGTTAGTATCTTTTCTGGAGTTGGACCGCTGAATACTGCAATACCTCTCTATTTAAAAGGGGGACATGAGCCCCTTCTCATCTGGTCCTTATTTTCTGCTTAGAAGAGTGATTTCTGCTAGAATCACTGTAATGGCCTATGGCTTTCGAAGATCTGAAGATTGCCATTTACAGATGAATAGCTTTCCTTCTGTGGCATTTAAGTTAGTAAGGGTTCTTTTCTAAAATGACACCTTTAAAGGAGTATTTTCTCTCTGGCAAGTGTCAGTCTGAAATAAACGTGCCTGCCACAGGATGGCAGCAGTCATCTTTGAAGCATCCTCTTTCAGTTCAAGTATTACATTTCAAGATGAAGTCCAAAGATAAACTATTCACACTGAACACTCTGTGAAGATGATATGGCAAACACAGGAAAGCCTTTGTGTCTTCTTATTCATTATTAATGAAAATCATGTTTTACAAAGTTTATTACAATATGATAATTTGCTTAGCTGCAAAAGCTGGCCCAGAGGATGAGCTCTGAATACCTTATCATCTGGTAGTTTGTATGGGAGTTCATTCTTTGGGGGATTAAATACTGAGGGTGAGGTATGTAATCTCTTTTGCATGCTTCCCAATGAGTACATATTTAGTTCTTACCAAAATCTGAGGGTTTTCCACCTTTAGGCCTGGGTTTCCAGTGCGTGAGGTCATCTAAACTAAATGATCCATCACTGCAGTGTGATGCCCAGCTGTGACGTACCTTCAGTTTCCCTGGAATTCAGTGCCTGTTTGAAGGCATTTAGTGTCTGGAGCCAGTCATTAACATTTTAATGTTTGTGTACATTTACTTACAGCTAGTTTGCCATCATCTCATCTGAAACAATAAATGAATTTTTACATCTAGGGTTCTTGATCGCTTGTAGTGGTCCCTGGTTGGTTCTGTGGTCAATGTCATCAGCTGTGATCAGTGACCTGCCCCAGCACTGAATGGTAAAAGCACTGTATTCAGTAAGACTCTGAAGAGGATTCATAGCCTTTACCGTGTAAAGGATTTGGTGAAGTTAAACTGATCATTGACAGTCCCACTTTATGAAAGCTGAACCCTTCTGTTAGAAAATACGATTTCAAAAATCAAAAAGCGCAGGGGTAAAACAGGATTTGTAGCCAGCGAGCTCTCTGCCCTAGCGGACAGCATGTCCTGCTGCCTCCAGCCAGGGATCTGCATCTCGGTCTCCACCACCGCAGGTATGCGCCCCAGCGCTGGAGTGCAGGGCCAGTCTCTTTTCCCCTCAGGGCTAATAAGGTTTAAAACGTGGGTCATGCTCATCAGAATGGTGCTGCTGAAGAGGTGTTTGGGCTGCTCACAGAACCAGTGGGGGAAAGAGGAAGAGCTTCAGCCCCTCTTCTTACCAGGTTGGGTATCTCTGCTGTGAGTCAGAGGTTAACTCCGTCTCTTCCCTCTTTTGGTCAAGGTATTGTGTTTGTAAGTCTCCCTCTTTCCCTTTTTCTCTTTACCCCCTTTAGCTTGGAATATTTGGCAGATGCCTCAGGTGCAGCCCCTCCACATGGGGTCAGAAAGGCAGGACGCGTGTCGCCGGGGCAGAGCACAGGAGGCAGGAGGATGCAGTACACACGGTGGCATGCCTGAGGTGAGCGAGCCACAGCTGGGAATCACAAAACAGCAGGAGGCATCTTCTTGGGGGGAGGAGGATTACCTGATGCCTAGGGAGCACCAGAGACCAGAAACTCTCCCAACAGGGCATGAAAACAGGAGTGAGGCAGTCAGCATGGTGGCTGATGTGAATGAAAGGGAGTGTGAGGGAAGGCAAGTGGCAGAGTGAAAGACCTGGACTTCAGGAGTGCAGACTTGGGCTTCTTCAGGCAGCTTGTAGATGGGGTCCTCAGCTGCACCGTGACAGAGGTAGCAAAAGAGAAGAGTAACATGAAGGAAAATCTCAGCCTCACAGTGAGCAAAAAAGGGTGCTATAAATTTCAAGTGTCTTGCTAAAATAATAAGCTCGTATGACTCAGTATTGGAGAGCCTAGCAGGCAAGATGTGGAGACTCTCAAAGCTGTTAATAGTGCTCTGGCAGGTAGACTTCCCTGGCTGCCTCTGCTAGCCCACACAGCAATGTATTAATTGCTGTTCTGGAGCAGTCCACCAAAAATTTACTTGTTTTTGTCCATCCTTTTCCCTGCACAAATGATGGAAAGTGTCCTGAGTGTCTTTGCCCAGCTGTTTGACGTCATGTCCGTTTGGAGTCTGAAAAGTCATTTTAAGTATTTGAAGGAAAATATCCTAAGCCAGTAGAATACTGGGGTGACACATTGTTATATCACAGAGGCGGATAATCTGAGACTGTACCAGAAATAGTACTTAGAGAAGAGGCGCTTCTGCTCCTCCTTACTGCAGAATTGTTTTTCCCATGGTGTGGGAAACAGTCTCCTTCCCAGCGTTGGCTGTGTGTGATGGGGGTAGGCTGGAGCACACCCATGTCTCAGGTGGGAGAGAGCATACTCTTGGGTGGCTGGTGTGAAGGTGCTTCGCATCAGGAAATGATACTGCATGTGGAGAGCCCTGAGCGGGGCAGAAAAAGATACACCCCAGATCTACTGTCATTGAATGTGTCAGACCAGAGGTAGGATGAAGGACCTATTTATCAAAGCATCCCTCCTCCTTATTCCTGCGATTTTAGCAAGTGTTTGTAAGGAGGAGGAACAATAAGCTGTTGGCAGGACCTGCATGATCTCATATGGGACACAGATTTAGGCTATAGATCTACAGATTTAGGAGGATAATTCTGAATTAGGTACGTTCAGTCAGAACTGTCTTCCCGTCGTTTCCACAGTGCCCGTGCAGACTCATGAGCGGCGTACTGCATCACAGGGGCAGCGTTCAGGGTCTGAAAGATGCTTTCCCTCTGCTGTTCATGCAGGTCAGAAGATTTTTCATTCTTGTCTAACAGCTGGTGATGGTCTTTATATTCATCCATTCTCGGTCTCCTGCTAGCAGCAGCTTTTCTTCCCAGAAATCCCAAACAGGGTGAAAAATCGAGCATTTCTGCAGCTGCTGTGCTGTGAATTACATGGCTGACTGTTTTGCTGTGGGGAGAGAAGGAACCGCTTAAAGAACGGAGGCACGATCTTCTGTCTATGACTGATTGCTGTCACTTTTGTGAGTTTCTCTTGGAATAACTTGGATGTCTTTCGGTGTGGCTTTGTCTTGCCCTAAGTGAAAGTGAACACTGCTTTATCAACAGTGCTTTCCAATCAAGAATTCTGCTATGAGGAAAAGCATTTGTCCAACTCGTTTAAAGATTCCTTGTGCTGGTGTATTTTCTTTTTATAATTAATCTAGCTAAAACCCACAACATGCTTGTGTGTAGCTATAGTGTGATGGCATGACATGTTAGGCAAAGTTTAGTATTTTCTTTATGGAAACAGAAAGTAAGTTTGAAGGTGAAATAAATTTGTCAGTCCTGTCCTACAGACTGCTGGAGTTTTGGCATCCTGAGCCAGCTCTTGTAGCTGTGACTATCAGCCTGGCTCCCCAAATACAGAGCCATATAGGTGTATAAAGGCACAGTTTTTATAATCCACTTTGTATCTAAAATACTGTCCTGACTCATGTTTAATTCCTTGCTTAAAGATGACTTTGAGATATCTAATGCATGCCCCAAGTGCAGTGAATGCCAATATGCTCTTTCTGGGGAGCATAGCAATGGGGAACAGCTGGCTGTCCACATTTTTCAGCTTCTAAATAGAGGACATACTGAATTTCATGCACAAACAGATCTTGTGAGCATTACATGCAGATGTGTTTTGAAAGGGTCTGGTGACAAAGGAACAGCTATGCAAAGCTGTGGAAAGATGGAAAGGGCTATGTGTCTTTTATTCAAGGAATAAAAGCTTTCAATTAATGTTTGGGAGAAGAATAGTAGTAGTATTGCCGCAGCATGAGTAGCTCTACTGGCTCCTCTTTCAAGACATGCTGTTAAAGGATCGGTTTTTGTAGACTTTTAGAGAAAACTGTCAGCAGCCCTGAGCTTTGCAATTCTCCTTCTCAACTGACAGAATAAGACTGAAATCATTTTGAGGAAGCAAATACATTTGATCTCTGACCTAGTATCAGAAAAGATCCCTAAAAATCACCACAGGTGCAAGCAAGGCTCAGATCACTCAGCTGATGTGTGACCAACCCTTGAGCTTGGCAGGGGTCTGTTGCATTTGCCTGGGCAAATAAAATGTCCTTTGTGGAAAGCCTTGGCACCCTAATGGTGAAAAGTGCTGTTCAAATTTTGGGCTTTATTTTTCCAGTTTGCACTGGTAAAGTGACCTGAGGATTGGCTGACAGCATTTTGAAAGCTCACTTTCTGTGAGTCTATGAACAGTGATGGTCTCTGTTTTCCCCTCAGCAGATGCAGCCCTGGCTGACCTGCTCAAAGGATAATGAGCAAAAGTGAGCAACGTGGTGCAGTGCCTGACGACTCAGCCGTGTTGTCAAGCTGCACAGTTTTGATGTGAGTAACTCCTCACCTCTTCTGACCTCACTTGGCAGCGTGTGCTCTTGCCCAAATAAGCAGCCCGTTTACTTATACACCAAGCAAACAGCCCTGAAAAGCTGATACTGCTCCTTCTGAAGTGCTGAAGAACTTTGCCATTCATTGGCAAGATCAGAGAGGCTGTATTTTTCAGGCAAGCCACTCTGAAATCCCTACTGGATTTGTTTGCTCCTGTTTCTTCTCTGAGAAGTCATCCGCTTCCATCCTTTCCCTAAAGTGCTATCAGAGCAGAGTCCCTGCAAATGGTACTGGTGTTTTAAAACTTGCCAGAGAAAGAAGAGATGATGTTTTCTCTTCTCTAGGGCTGGTATTGTACTGAGTCTTTTTCTCTTCTAGTAATGCTTACTTTACTCAGGCACTCAGTCACATGGAAAAACTATTTGTAACCCTGTATGGTTCTTCAGCAGAAGCTACTGATACCTATTACCTATCCTAAACAAGGCCCTGGCAAATTAATGTGAGAAGTTCTCAGATGGCATTGTTGTTGTTCAAATCCAAAGCCTTTGGATTTGAAGTTGCAGTGTAAATGACCTTTTGTTAAGTAGATCAACTTAGAAATGTGAAATGCCTGAAAGTTTTAAAAATAAAAAGTTAGGAATATTTCTATCTTTAGATACGTCTTATATCAATGTTTACCATGAGAAAGGCTGGCATCTCTAGCCTTTCTGTGTACCACTGTGGCATCTTGACGATTGCTGAGGTGATGGTGTCTCTGTCTTCCGTAAAACTGTTGATCCAAACCTTGTGGTGAAGGACAGATACCACTACTGCCCTTTCTTAGTGTCCTTTTAACAGAAGAGGTCAGGAAAGCAACTCTGAGTTGGCATTATTAAAGGCTGAGAAAGCTTTTCCTGAAACCTTTTGCAATCCATATATCTGAAACTACTTGTTGTCTATTGCAGGTGGTTGGGACTGGCACATAGCTTCAAATTTGTCAGTGAGGGGCGGGCTGATAGAATGATGGCACACATGCTTTTTCTTTAGGAAATGATGTGGAAAAAAGTGGGAGAATCTACCTTCTGTTTTTGTACAAGTCCCGGGTTTTGGATGGGAGAAAAAGTAAATGAGAATTTTGGCTCCATGAAATCCTTACAGAAGAGACGGTAAGGAGAATCAGCCTTTCTCTACAGGCCAAAGGCTCAGGAAGAGAGAGTGAGTGGCGGAGGTGGTGATGATGGGGGAGATAAGGGCTGAAGTGCTACAAGAGACATGGAAGTCCACCTCTGTGCTCTCATCCCCTACAGACTTCTTTGGCAAACATGTATGGCTGCATGCATGCTTTATCCGTCTTTAAGGTAAAATCCGGAGTGCTTGCATTGCAAATTTGCAAGTCATGAGCTGTTTGTTGCAGGTGCCAGGGGTGAAGCATGGCTGGTGGTGTTGTTTACAGGGCTCAGGTGTAGGAAAGTCAGTGGAGCAGCAGTGCTGCCTCTCCTCACCTGACTCTGAGGTGCATCGGTTTGAAATCATCAGCTGGTTGTGTTTTATCTATAGAGTAATCTATAAGGTACCTATAGTGCTTTCAAAATATTCTTAGGCAGAGGCAAGGAAGCCTAAACCCTAACGTTTGACAGAGCTTTCTGGCATTACAAAATATACAGGGATTGTGACATTTTTTACTTTCTTTCACTTGTCTGGTTGCAAATGAGTACGAGTCTTGTCTTTAGTAAGTAAAAGTTTAATGGGTTCAAAGTTTGTTCTGTAAAATCACACTGCTTACATGGATATGTGACTCTTTCCTCTCAAATAGAGTGAATATACTTTAATTTTGGTTATAAAATACTGTATATACAGTATACTGGCAGAAAGCTGTCTGCTATAAAATGCCAACCTAAATTCTGAGCCAGAATGGAGTCCCTGCACAAAACACTTGTATTCTGTGACATAATGATGCTTCTGTTAAAACTGTTCATGTGAGGAAATAATGTCTGTGATAAAACTCATGTTCTTTACCATGTGGCCCAGATACCTGGGATTTATACAGAATTTGTTTGGCAGTCACACAAAAGAGGCAGTAGGGACCTAGTAGTAGTCCAAACCTCAGTTTGCTTTTCCAGAAATTGCACTCCTGATTCCTTCCCCAAGTTTGGAAGAGAAACCAAAGTGGCTTGTCCAAAAATAGTGGTCCCACTAACTTTCCAGAACGTGGACATTAATGTTATATTTGTATATCCTGTTCAGCAAGGGACCTTTACCATTGTGTAAGTGAGAGTACAATGTTTGGGTCTTTTTTTAATATATTTTTGGTGTACGGAATAGTACTATCCCGAAGTAAACTAATTCTTGTAATGGGAAGGAGTTTTCTATTTTCCTCTTTCTTGGGAGCTTAGACATAAAGTCTTGTGAGTGCTGATACTTTAATGTATGAATCAAAACCTGTCATAGGAGAAAAATAGAGGGGTAATATTGGATGGCAAGGAGCAATGCATAGGAAGTAAGGAGAAGAGTCTGGTTCACCATAAAAACTTTATACTTCTGACTTGATTAGGTATAGTCATATAGCTTGCGGGGAGTTCTCTGATCACTTGTAACTGTTTCTAAGTTCTAATCTCATTTCGGAGAGCGACATTCTTGGTACTCTGGAAATGTCCATTAGTCCTGTTAGTCCATGAGATGTGCAGGAGCGTCTTTCCTTTTCAGTGTCCCAACAGGATGCGTTCTTTCTGATCTCCAACTACAGAAAAATAGTAACAGTGTTACAGACAGTTCAGAAAAGGTAAGAGCAGAAGCAGCTGGCATGTCTAGGATTCCTCTGCTATCGCAGTCTCGGAGACTGGTTGGTTGTTATGAGACACTTGTATTATCGGCTCCCCCACCTGCTGAAATGCTAGTATTAAAGACTTCACCGAAGTCTATGGTACAGAATTTATAATAGCAACCAGCACCTGAAAACAATTAAGTGGATTCAGCTGACAGAAGCATAATACCAGGTTAAGATTATTTATGTTTTCAGTGATTTCCTCCTCCTGCAAAGTACTCTTTTAATCCAGGATTAAATTCTAATTGCGTCTAAGTCCTTGGAAAGCTCATCAATTTGAATGGAAGTTTTAGGAAACCAACATATCTGAGGTTTGAATGGGAAGTGGTGGGGTGTGAATCTTATGATCTTGTAATTTCTGGACATTTTGTGCAAGGCAAGCACAAATTAAATGAATGAAGAGAGAATCCTTGCATGCTCTGTTCTCAGGTGCGATGGCAAAGGCAATGGAATGAAAGCACAGTGCCTTGAGTTTTGCTCTCATTTATGCTGCCTGCACACAGTCTCATATGAATGCATTAAGATAAAAGACTGTGTCATTTTGCTAGTTTGGATGTTGGAGCTGAGCATGTAAAGCAAAAGCATTGTCAAAAAGGACACCCACACTTTTTTCAAAGTGGTCAGAATCAATCTATACATAATTTGACACAGGACAAGAATAGATGGAGTTAAGCAGGTTTGCTTTGTTGTATTAATTTTTATATGAATGAAAAAAACTTTGCTGAAGCCAATGCAGCTTTATCCAGCTACTGCCTGATCTGTGTAACCTGTAGGCCCACAAATACAGTTATTGCTATTGCTAGTTATATGCCACAGGCTATGTACTAACATTGCAGTATTAAGGCATGTCAGGCTTGCTTTGCCTCAAATTACCTCGGCCTGCCTGGAACTTTGTTTTAGCTGGCTTAGCTGTGACAGCAATTTTTTTAATTATCAGGTGACTATTTCCTGATTTGTTTTACTTGGGTTTTTTTATAGTCATGGGATATAACCACAATTTTTGTACAGCCAGGAGCAGCAAGTAGTTATTTTGTATAGAATGGAGTATTTAGGGTGCCGTCTTAATGTTGCAGTGTAGTAGAATATAGGCCTGGCCTGGCAGGGTGAGGGGGGAAGGAGTGCAGGCATGGGGGGATAAGAGAAGAGGGCACAGGACACCAGTTCAGGGCTGTGAACAGCTCAGCAGAAAACAGTTAAAAGTAAACCTGGGAGCAGGGCAAAACTGGCTTACAGGTATCAGAGAAGATGGATAAGAAATGTACAACATATGTAAGATGTTTTTTATATAGGACATTCAGACATAATGTGGAGTTGCTGACCAAATAAAAAGAGCAAAGTGTAAAGCATGAAAAAAAATGTACAAAAGTAGCCCCGAGCAGACCTTGGAAAGAGAAGGAAGAAATCAGCAGCCTCAACATCATGCTCCTCCTGGCAAAGAAGAGGGAGAAACCTCTACTTGCCACCATCATACTCCTCCCAGCGAAATCCTAGGAAAACTGATGACTCCCTGTAACTGTAACCTCCCCCTGAATGAAGCCAACAACCCAAAGACTTCAGGAGAAAGAGTTGAAGGGTAAGTATAACTCCAGAGAGAAGGGTAGATGCTAGGAAGTGTGTTTTATTGAATTATTATTGAGACTTTTTCCCATGTTAGTACTCTTTATTTCTTGTCATAAAGGAAATACATTTTGAGATGCCTTATGTTTCACTTCTCCCGCCCCTGCCCTGTATAATTCCCTAATTTGCTGAATTTGTAATAGCTTGCTTCATCCCTAGAATGCAAGTTTAAGACTCTCCTGACATTAAAGTCCTGCTGATACATGAAATGCTGGGGTTTCTGTTCTGCCTTTTCTGCAGAGAGTGATTTCTTCACATGAGTCAAAGTGACAGTTCGTTTGGTGCACCTGCCTCTTCTAGCGTACTTTAGAGTTTGGTAAGCAGAAAAAAATCCAGTATGTTTTGCCCTTTTGAACCAACACCTAAGGAATTATTTTCACATCCTCAAAAAAAAAAAAGCGTTTGTTCACAACATTTTGTAATAAAATGTCATTTACTATTAGCAACCACAAAGCATGGTCTGTGTTGAACATATCTGACTGTGAAGGCCAGCTTGGGTTTTGATCCTGTTTGTAAGTGGTAGCATCTTCAGTTTTCATGGTTCACAATATTTGCAATATCCATAAATTCTGCAGGAGGTTGCAGGCCTATGATATGGTGCAAGCCCATGTTTGGGGAAAAATCATACTCTAGCTGGGCTCCCCTCTCAACTGGAGCACTGATGTGCTGCTGCAACACAGGCAGTAAAAGTGCCCCAGTGACAGAACACCAAGACAGCCGCTGCTTTGAAGTAGGTTTGTCTAAACTTGCTACTATAATGAGCTCACCAAGGGTGACTGGAAGGCTTTTAAAGCTGAAAAGCCAAGTTTTACTAGAGCAGGAACTCCAATAACATTTTTTTAATACACAGAAATCAGTGCAACTCATGAAGACAGGTTGGCAATAAAAGTGCTCAAATTTTTAACTCCCCTGTGCCACAGAGAGGCTCCTGCCTTCCAGCCAAACTTCCACTCTTCCTCAGTGGTTGCCGAGAGTTCCTGGTCCCCGTGTTTCCTTAGGAAACTCTTTCTGTCATCTCAGAAGCAGCACTTCCCGCTCTTTACTGCAATCTTTCACGAACTGATTCAACTGCCCAGAGGGTTTTAGGTTCCTTTAGCATCACCTAACCTACTCAGTGTAAGTTCAGCTCAGAGCAGAGAGTTTAAATAATACAAAGCCTCAGCCATCTACTCTGTATAAGGCAGTTTTCCCTTCTTCTGAATCATCTTTCAGTATGAAAGTAGCATATATTTGAAGCGACAAGATAGTCTGTTTTCATATTAGCATCAATCTAAACACAGTGTTCCCTGAGAAATTGTTAATTTCAAACTGTATATTGCGGTAATAAGTGCTAACCAAGCATTTTTTCCAACAGGTAATTTTCTAGATCTGTCGCAAGCTACAGAACACAATTCCTCTGGGGAACATAAGCTTTTGAGATTGATGAGAATAAGAGTAAGGTATGAAGCAGAGTAGGCAAAACTCCATTAAAATCATGGCAGAAGCATGGATTTTACAATATATTAATTATATGATGTAATCATTTTCGTAACTGAATTTGACAAGTAACCTAATGGAGGATCTGAAATGTGGTTTGGACATTCAACTAGAGAATGCATCAAGTGCATTTGTTTTCATGCTAAAATGTCACAGCAAGGGAACAGTCTAGGGTTAAACAGGCATGTTTTGAAACATAATATGAAACATGCTCAACCACTTATGATCACTCTTCATTTTAAATATTTCAGATAGGTTTTTCTGCTATAAAATTGAAGGTTGCTATGTTACCACCAGTTGAACCTCAGCAACGGAAGAGCAGATTCAGGTCTGCTTTCTTACAGGTAAGCTATTCCAAGTGGCATGCAGCTAGCACAGCCATTCCTATTCATCCATTGACATGTTTTAAGCATTACTGACCTGGTCTGTTTATAGGATTTTTTTCTTTTAACTCAGTGGGTGTTAGAGAAGACCCTGTGCAAGCCATTTCAGCAAATGTATTTTCTTGGAAGCAGTGAACAAAGACATGATCTGATTTTGGAAAAATCATCTCTTACTGATATGAAATGTATTTTCTGAATACTTCAATGAAATCCACAAGCATAACTGATCATTGCATGATTATTCTTTGCAAGACTAAGTGATGTCTTGTTGGATGTTGACAGTTTTTTCATTTTATAATGAATAGTCTAGTGAAAAAATGGGAAGTAGAAATGAAAATAATTTAAAAAAAAAAAATCTTTATAGAGATGTTCCTGCTAAGACACTATTGGATTTGCCTTGAAATCCCCCTGATTCATATTTCTGTAAAATTTCACAAAATGTTATGCCTTCCAGAGACAAAACTGCATTTTTATTCCACAGAGCCAATTTCTATCTGCTTATGGTTTATTTTAACTCATCCCTTCTGCATATTTTTCCTTTTGCTGCATCCCACTTTTGTCCCTTTCTTTAATCCATGTGTAACAGGTATCGTGCAAAAATAGTGCTGTGAGAAATTACACTAGCTTTCTGACAAAGTCATTCTTTTGGCAACTGCCAAATTCTCAGTGCTCCTCAGGGAAAACAGGTGCTTGTTAGAAACATACATCATATGTTTTCCGTCACACACAAATTTTAATACTTATGATTTTTCTGTTATGATGTAGTGGAAACAGTCAGTAAACTGAAGCCTAATATAACTGGCCTCAGTACCTCAGGCCAGTTAATGGTGCTGTGACACTTGCCTTACTGTGCTGGTATATATGTCACTTTGAAAGCATTTAGAGAGGTGGATAGGGATTAAAAGGTTGTTGCACATTTTTAGCAGCCCACATAGGGGCTACCTGCTGGCTTATATCCGCTCTAAATTGGCTTTGCCTGCCACCTCAGAGATCATTGGTTGGTTTGGAGTGTCCATAAAATGGGCTTTATTAACCTGTCGTGTCATAACTCGGTCATTTCATCACTCACTTTAATTAGGTATCCTGAGTATCGATGGTTTCAGAGGGTTTCTTCCTTCATTAAACTTCCAGTAACAGCTGCATTAAACCCTCAAGTGCAGCCACGAGTGTTAATTTCTTATATTCTTTTATACATAACATAGAAATTTCAGCTTCTGTTAAACTGGAAAATGTGGCTTACTGAAGGTCTTAAAATCCAGATTCTGCTTTTACTTGCGTCAGTGAGGTCATTAGATTTCAGCTGGCAGGGTGGTGTGCAAGGTTGACCCCAGTCTGCTCATGCTGGTTGTGGAGTCCCTTCCTCGAAGGTCTGTGGAGAGCAGTTTGCGGGAGGAGTGGAATGTCCGGCTCAGACGGGCATTGCTGCACACAGACAGGGCGCGCTCCTCCTGCTCCCAGACCTGCATGTTGGCTGCATGATGGGGGTGCCTGCCTGCCCCCCGCCTGTCTTGGCGGGGGTGGGTAAGATCATCTGCCAAGAGAAAGCCCTTATGGCCAGGTCTCCAGTACTCTGTAGCCTCTCTTCATGCAGCTGCCAGGAGATGGGTCGCACGGCTCTGCTATACCTGGCAGGCAGGCCACAGCGGGGAGAAACACACCTGTGAGAGGTTTGGGCGAGCAGAGGGAGTGTGTAGCAGGAGCCATGCACCAGTCTCCCAAGGTCCGTTTGCATTGCTTGTGTCCCTTCTTTGGAGCCAGCCTGTAGCTCCTGCATATTTAGGAAAGGGACACTTCAGGGTCCTTTTATGTCCAAATCAATTTTTTTTTCACATGCCTTCCCACAGTCATAGCTATGTCAAACACAGTAATTTCTCCATACCACCACAGCGTTTAATTTTCTTCTCTTTTTTATAAAACTGCCTGCAGTGTATACTGCTCTAATCTTTTCAAAGCACTTTGCAAAGATAGTAGAGGCACTCAGGGATAATCTCTGTGAAGCCAGTAAATTGGTCACCACTGAAGCACTTGGAGACATGAAGCAAGGTGACTGTAATATGCAAAGAGGGAGTTTTCCTCTCGTTTGGAAGTACAGTGACCTGCAGACACATGAAACAAACAAAGGAGTTTGCAAAGCCTCTGTCCTTTCTTGAAGGACGCCATCAGAGGGAGAAAGGAGAAAACTGCAAACAGGCCAAGATACTAGTCACTCAGTGTAGTGTGCAAAGACCACGGGGAGGGGGGGGAAATCATCAAAAGGAATGCTTGACCATGGAGAACAGTTCACCCTGATTATTTTTTTCCCTTGATATTAAAAGGCTCATTTTTTTTTTCATATTATTATTGCAAGGTGTAAGGCTTGGCAGAAGACTTTCTCATTGAAATAGAAAGTTGAATTGAAGTGTCCATGGAGCTGTGGTATTTACATGACACCAAAAGAAACTCACAGCTGGAAAAAGTCAAGATTCAAGTTCAGGATATCAAGGCAAATAATATGATTTGCCTTTTATTGTAGCAAAAGGGAAATAATGATCATTGTTATTTTATTACCATTTAAAGTACTTATGCCTAAAGGTCACATGTTACAGTTTCCTTCAACGGCTTACAAGAAAAGTACTCTCCACTGGTCGTGCCTCTTCCTATTTAATCAAAGTCACAGGCACTGGCATTTGTGTGACAACAGATGCCAAACTCAGATTGGAAGTCCAGGCCTGTGCCAAATGCCATGGAAAAACTGTGCATAAAGCGAAGTTGTTAGCAAGCATGCTCTGCCACCTCAGCGCTGCCTGTGGTGTAGGAGATCAGCACTCCTTAGAATTGCCCTGAGTGTGGCTTCCTGTGAGATGGGGACTAATAGCTGGTTCCAGGACACCAGGTCCTGGCTGCACAGCAGGAGTGCCCTGCACAGGGTGAGACATGCCTCATCACAGAGGGAAACTCCTCGAGGAGCTGTCCTCTTCCCTCTCACAAGGCTGAGGGATCTTGCCCAGAGGCTTTGGACTTGTCCCACAAGCGGGCTGTTGGGTGCCTGATTCATTTTCAGTGAGAGAGTAGAGGGAGCATGGACCAGGTAGACAGTTTTTGTCTGATGTGAAGTGTCATCCTTTTCCACATCTTCCTCTTGGTAGGTGAAGAAATACACTCCAGTGAAGACATGAGCATCCATGGACAGATGCTTTGTGATGGGCTTTCAGCAGAGGACCTCTTCTTTGACCTAAATTCTTTGTCCTGAAGAGTAGGTGATGTTGCTGGGCTTTCTTGAGCATTTTTGAATGTCCCTGAGCACTGCCTTTAAGCACAACTTTATCCCAGCCCTCCATCTGAACAACAGAGAGCCAGGCAGATAACTAGCTAGAAATGGCTGCTGTAGCTCAATGTTGAAAAGCTGTGATTGTGCGCATATTCCCTGTGAAAGCTGATGCACATCCAGGGCTTTGCTGGGGACTGCAGGACGCTCAAATGGCAACCTCGGAGAGCAGCACCAAGGCAGAGAAACGGCCACATGTGCCAGGCATGCTGGACAGCCTCGTGAGAGATGTGCGCATGGTCAAGCGATGCCCAAAGCTGGGGTGGTGGTGGGAATATTGAGGGCAACCTGGCACTCTTGCAAGAGCACAGCAATGAAGGACTTTGGCCTTGAGAGTACCGCTAGGGCCGTTTTTAATCACCAAGCTGGTAAGTCCCAGGTCACTCTTTCACAGTCTGCTAAGCAGCATGTTTTAGGAGGCTTGTCAGGGTTAAACTCCAGCTGTCTATAGACAGGCTTAGGAAGAGGTCTCTACAAAAAGTCAGCAGGAGGTGGGCTGTGGCTAGCAGTTGGGAAAATCAGGCCACTTGGCTGCTTAAATGGGATCTGCAGGAGCTGCTGGACCCATGCTGCAGACACTAGGTTGGAGAAAGAGAGAGCAGCACTCCAGTGACTAGTACAAGAGTGAGATGGCTGGGGACAAGGCAAGCCTCACACCCTTGCAACAGACTTCAGTGAAGTGAGTGTGTGCGTCACTATCCTCTCCATCAGCAGGCAGGTGAGAGACTTCCCATCTTTCACTGCCATGCAGCTATTTCTCCCTTCTTCTTGCTGTAAAGGGTTGTTCTCCCCTCTTATTCTGGTCACA
This sequence comes from Scopus umbretta, assembly GCA_013400535.1. Classification (NCBI taxonomy): domain Eukaryota; kingdom Metazoa; phylum Chordata; class Aves; order Pelecaniformes; family Scopidae; genus Scopus; species Scopus umbretta. Next base: position 20,746 of record VZTL01048432.1, read on the forward strand.
TTGCCTTTATTCTCTCTCATGGTGAGGCTGTCATAACAAACACAGGGAAAGCTTGACAAGAGGAATTAATCTGCCTCAGGAGGGACAAAAACAGCCTGTGGACAGTGGAGGTTCCCAGTGAGGTGCTTTGCTTCCTTCAGCCTGGGTCACTGGAGCTGATTTGCTGCCAGGGGTCGCAAGGGACAAGCCAGTCAGGGCACTGAGAGGGGCACAGAGAGTAAGAGTGTGTTGCTCACCAGGAAAGCTTTTCTGCTCCAGATGAATTAATTCAGACACAATTTTTTCAGTTATGACTATAGTCTGATTGGTAAGAGAGGCTATATCTGAAATACAATCATCGATACCTCAGTAAAGACTAAAAACTATCCAGACTGACTCACTTAAATCACACCAGACCTCATTTTTCAACAGTCTGGGAAAATCCAACTGTACTTGGAGTATACTAGATTGGAAGGTGCTTAGCAGGCTAAAAATATGATTCAAAGGACTTAAAATAATTTTTTTTTCAACCTGTACTGGAAATTATCTTCCCTTCTTTTCTAAATTAGCAACTATCCTGCTGGTAAAGTAACTTCATAGCTGATTTCTTCTGCTATGTTCAAGTCACATTCCCAGGTGTTGACACTTCCCCATTGTTTTTTACTGTGTTTTTTTGGTTTTGTTTTTGGTTTTTTTAATCTGTGTGATATTTTTCCTCAGTTTCATTTGAACTAAAACTCTACCGGTCGTCACTGAAGACAGAAAGACAAAAGTACCGCTATTTTAGCAACATATCAATATGCACTATGTTTGTGGGCGTGCCTGTGAGCCTGTAGGTTATGTGGTATTCCCCTATTTTAATGGCTGTTGTCTTTTTGTCACATACACATTCTTCATTAAAGATTGTTGCACAGAGCAGTAATAAGGATATGAGGAAATCCGCTGTCTTGGGCTGGCCACAGATTCAGAGGCTGTATTAATAGATAGGATTAGTGAAGAACAGGTCAGAAGGCTGCAAAGCTCCTGTCCTTTGAGATTTCCTTCTTTAGAGCATTAGTCTCATTGAAGAGTTCCCTTGAATGCAGGGAGCAGAAACTGAGGAAAAGGCTGGAATAATTTTATTTCACTGAGACGAACTGGGGAAAGGGCAACTTCTGGGTCATAAGCGCCGCTGAAAATGTCTGTCCAGTTTTCTCCACAGGCACCCTGGAGGAACAACAACGTCAGTTTTCTGAGCAGAGAGGCAGCTGTAACAGAGCAAGGAGAGACTATCATAGGTTTCTACCTACTGGCTTTAGGTATGTACTCAGCTTGGATGTGAAAGGAAGCTCCTAACTAGACTTTGGTATAAAGTTCAAAGTGATTCATTTGGGTTTCATCCCTAATGGAGCAGGATGTTAGAAAATGCAACTTTTTTCTTCAGCTGTTACAAAATCAAGGAGATACAGCTTTCTTTTTTCAAAAAGAGATGAATAATCAATGCAGAAATCTTGAGGAAAAAAATAGTGAAGCCTGTAAACTTTTAATTAATGTTCACTCAACTTAATCTGTGGGAAGATAAAAAAAGTACCTTATCATGCACTTCTAATACTGTGTCTTCTCATGTCTCAGTATCACTGAATTAGTATTCTGTGATTTCCAAAGTTTTGACTGCTGCTGGTCAGTTGGCATCCTACAATTAGGTCCTGGAGAGACAGAAAATACAGTTCCATAGCTGCCTTTTTTTTTTTTTT
>VZTL01048432.1:22485-70199 GCA_013400535.1 Scopus umbretta
TTTTTTTGGTAACTATTCATGCTGCTCTTGATTTGATGCACAAAGAAATAAATTGCTTCAAACAGGATCTGTGAAAGATATAAGTTCTAGAACATATATCCTATGTTAGCAGTCACGATACTGTGTGTTTATTTTGGTTCTGCTGCAAGACAGCTATTGCAAGGATTTGAAAATGGCACCCAAAATTAACTCATTTAGATCCCAGTGCAATTTTGTTTTGTTTGTTTAAATATTATCTATCTGGGGGAGACTCATTGCAGGATAAAAGGAAACTGTCAAATTTCAAAGAATGCAGGTTTGCTACATAATCAAAATTTCCAAACATAAAACCTTACAGGAAAATATAAGAAAACATAACTTTTGTGAAATCTATTCTTCTAAACAGCATATACAAAAATGGTTCTGTTTTTAAATGATTGATCTAAATAGATTTTTTTTTCCTCATTTTCTAAGCTCATCACATGTTGCAAGTAGCTTTACTAGCCCTCACCTTATGCTTGATAAAGGGCTCTGGAAGTTATAATGTAAAATGCGAAATATTTTAATATGTGTACATGAGACCTTCTTTTTTTACCTATAGGAACTAGAGAGGCAAAACTTGTGTCAAGAGTAAAACCAGAGATTCTAATAGAAAAATGTATGGCTTCTATCTTAGGAGACTTAATTAGAAGAGTGGCCATGAGATAAATCAGAGTTGTTCCAATTTATCCCCAATCTGTTCACATCTGTGTATCCCTTCATGAATGGCTGGGAAATGGCTACACCATCAGCTAATGAATTAATCAGTTGCACTTAAGACCAGAAAGAACATCTTAGGTCAGCAAGGCCAGTCCCCTGCTGAGACAGTATGTAATCTCATTTACGAAGCTATCATGCTCCCTCATATAACTGGCTAGGGTTTTTTTGGTGTTGCTACCACTCTTCCAATTGACAGCCTGTTCCTGATTTTGTTTCTCTGCTGGGTAGGAGCCTTTCCCTAAATTCTTAGCTAAAGTCATCACACCAACTTTTTACCCTTTTGTCACTCCTTTTAAATGATTCCCCACCACCACCCCTGGAATTAAGGTCCTATGGCCAGTCTGTGTTCCTGAAGGAATAAACATACCTTGTGGCCAACCATTGTATTCCTGTATTAAGCACGTGAAGGTTTGGTTTTGGGTTGAGTTTTTGGGTTTGGGGTTTTTTTTTTTTTTTTTGGTTGATTTGGGTGTTAATTTGGGTTTTTTAGATTATAATTTATTTATCTCCTGTCATAATATCCTTTCCCGTGCCATCCCAGCATATCATCCTAGCAGCTTTTATGCTGTCTTTACCAACCTGGACTTTTTTTTTTTTTTTTTTTTTTTAAACGAATAGCCAGGACTGAATACCACATCCAAGCATACCACTTGGAAACCTGAGCTCAAAGACTACACTGGAGCAGGTATCACACACTAACATCACAAGCAAAGCAGCATTAAAGTACATGAGTGCATTTTGCAAATGCTGATGGGTTTTGAGATCACTGCGCTTTCTCTTGGCATCCAAGTCACTGTTCCATCATTTTCCTTGCTAATGCTTTGTCCAGGGGACCAGTGAAGTGGGGGGAAAAATGCAATGCTGATCCCATAGCAGTGAACCATCACAGCGTGCTTAGAGGGACTATCTGCAGGTGATAGCAGCCACTGTGTTAACCTTTGTTAGGTCAGCTGCATCAGCATCCCCTTTCTGAAGGCAGGACTCTGTTTCCATCCTTCCATGAGCTCAAAACTATCTTTGACAGACAGGTGAGGTGGGAATTTGTCCTGTTACATCTGACCCTTTTTTGCCTATGCCCTAAGTGGAATAGTACTATGAAAAATACTTGTATGCTTTAAATTATTAGGTGCAAATTAGAAGTACTATCCACAGCTGCTAGCTAAGTCAAACTTGGCTCTGGGGGAAAAAAACAAAGCTTTTTTTTTTTTTTTTTTTCCCCAAAGTTTTTAATTGGAACACTTAAGTAAATTGTTCTTTTCTGCATTTATACACAATTTGTTCTGTGCTTGTTTTCCCTAGTTTCAGAGTTAACGGGGACTGTTAGAGTGAATGCTTGGCATAAAAGGAAATTTTAAGTCAGTAGGAGAGAATATTTGTTAAAGAACAATTTCTGACTTTTTGTGAGTGTTTATATCAGAAGGGCATGCTGAGAGCATTACCAATCCTGTCAGAAAACTCGAACAGACCACAAGACCCAAACATGCCTTTAAATGGCACACATTTCTGAATGGTAATAGTAAACTGTTATTTGACAAGTGACAGAATGAGCGTTATTTTGAGACATTGTTTGACAGATAAATCCAAGAAGGTGGCAAAGGAAACAAGCTATTCACAAAACATTCATCCACAAAATGATCACATTTATTGAGCAAATAATCTCTCCACGCTCTGTCAAGTCTAAAACATGATGACTCTTCTCCTTCCTGCCAAAATTGGCAATACGCCCTGGACAGGATATTGTGTATGTATAATTAGCTGCAAAAACTAAAACCAGAGCAGGGTCACTTTACAGTTGCAATAGTTGACAGCTTTGCAAATACTCTAGATTTTAATCACTGTTTTAAATAAAGTTTTCTAGTCTGAAAATCTTTTACAGCAAACCTCTTCAGATAGACATTTATGCTTGTGTGTAGGTAGTTGAATCAGTAATTGACTTCATTCATGCCTGCTCTATATCTAGATGTCCAATCCAATTTCTGTCCTAGAGATAAGGTTATTTGCTGAGGGAAAAGCATGGCTTGTATTGTGACACTGAGCCTTCACCTTTTCCTCTCGTTTCTTGAATTCTTCCACTTAAGGCTCCCTTTTTTTTTATTTTAAATTGCAGATAGGAGAGTTATAACGCCCATTTTTCTAATTCATTCTTATCAGATTTTACAAGTAAAGGCCATTCAACAATGTCTAACAAGAACAAGTTTAAGTACAAAGCATAAGAACCTATCTTAGCTGGGCACAGATGCAGTCATCTGTTGGAAATGTGGATGACCAGCTCAGAGCTATCAGTTCCCTCGTACCAAATCTAACTCTGCAAAAACATAAATTGAATGTTAACAATGAAATTGCATGCAGTCTCAGGTGTTTATTGCTTGTTCAAAGACCATCTCAAGTACACGAGAGAAAAATAGGGTATGTGTGGATGCTCGGGCTTGACTGATTTGGCAGAAATTTTTGTAAAATTATTGTGTTCCCTCTTAGCTATTCCCAGAGTTAAAAAAATCTCACTGTTCTCAGTCATTTTCAGCAGAAATTTTCAATATCCTTAGTCACTCTTGCTGGCTACTTTTTCGGGGCTTTCTTTGCACGGGCTGGCGGGCAGCACGCTGATACAGGACTTTGTCAATAGGATTTCAGCTCCAGACTACCACCAACTTGCTTCGCAGCCTTCCTGCACCTCCCACAGAAATCACAGATAACAGCCTCCTTTGGGAAGCACTTTTGACATCAGGGGATTAAAATGCTCTATTACGGGGTATTATTCCAGGGAAAAGATTACTACTGAATTACATAAGGGCAATACAACATTTTCAATATTGCTGTCCATCCTATCCCTCTTACCTGCAGTGTTCGCAAATGTGGTACCAAGTACCTTTCTGTGAGTGTCTGAGGAGAAAAGGTGACTCCTTGGCTGTTCCATATTTAGCATTTATCAACACTCATTTAACCTACTCTACTCTGATACTGCCAGTCTCACAGAAGCTGCTTTCAGTCCTGCCCTGTGTTAATGAACTTCAGTAATTGTATGTTATCTGTGTATTTTGCCACTTCAAAGGGGCCAGCACCTCTTGTTGATGAGCAGCCCATACCAGACAGCGTTACAGCTTAGGGGAGAAATGTGGTGATTCCTCTCAGAACCATATGTTCTGTGGAAGTGCTCAGTTTCTTCCTATCCACTATTTTGTTCTCTCTCAGCCACCTTTTGATCTCAGGTGGAACCTGTCCATCCTCACTGCGATTACCTTAGGATGCTGGAGTTGGATTTGGGGTTTGGGTGGTTTGGGTTTTTTTTCCTCCCTGTATACTCTTGTGAGTGAATATTGGTGGCAGCCTGCAAAAAATGAAAGTAGTTCCCCTGGTTGTTTCTGTTCTATCCTCTGGTTTATTGAGATGCCACCTGGTGACACCAAGGCCTTATAGCACTTCGAAGCTCAGAGTTTTTCTTTCTGGGCTCTTCATCTGCCTGTGATCTACCCTGAGGCACATACTGCCTGCAAAGCAGTTGAGGAGATCCCTACCTGCACTGAGTGGTTGTGCCTACCTGCAGAAGTCATACTTGCTCTGTAACGTTATCTCCCTCAATGCTTCCCTCATCCCCACCCTCAGTGTGTGAATGTAGTTCCAAAAAAATGATCACAAATACTGTGTGTCTGTCACCTCCAACTAAAATGTGTTTGTTGTTTTACATGATGTTTTGCTTAATTTCTTCCTTAAGATGCTCAAACTGAAAACTCCTTTACCCTCCATGCTGGGTGAAATTTGCTCTGTATGTTCCCAGGAAGTACATGTCTCACACCTTAAGGGTAGCCCTCCTATCCATTACACTGCATTGACAAAATGTTGCTATTTACAAAGGAGATGCCATTTTGTTTTGTCTGCCATTTTAGCACTATGTCTTCATATTGACAAGGAAAATATTTCTATGCCTACTGCCTTGAAAACTATTTTACCTTATAGAAAGTAGAGCTGACATACACAAACAACACCATTACTGTGTTTGCATTACAGACTATCGTGATGCATTCCTAAAGCCGTCCTCCTCCAGTGCCCTGCTGTGCCTATGTACAATACCTAGACTCAGAAAAGTCAGAAACAATTCCTGACTTAAAATGCATGCAACCATTGGAACCGAGACTCAATTAAGAAACATTGTCACCTAGTGGCCAGAATAAGATGTATTTATTGTTGTTGATCTTATCCTTATAATGAGAGATATATAAAATATATATATGTATTTCAGTGTATCACTGTACCAGTGACTATTTCTGGTTAATACCATATGCCAATTTGTCAGCTCTTCCCAGTTCTAAAGCTCTTTAGTAAATCATGTGCAATTGCTAAGCAAGCCAGAGCAGCAACAGCTTGGCAATTTTGCAAAGAAAAGTTATTAAAAGGAAATTGCTCTGCAGAAGAAGCAGTTCATAGTGCTGTACAGATATTGTCCCATCGACTGCCTCTCCTCCCACTCCAGACTACCCAGAGCACCTCACCAGGCGATAAATACCCAACTTCTCTGTCTGGAGAACAAACACCTTGCTCTTTGGCATTTCAGCTTGTGATACTCCCAGATGGCCTGGAGGTTAGGAGGCAATTTCCTCCCCTCCCTTCCTAGCTCCAGCAGCCCAGTGGTGAAGTGCTGATTTCCTGATATATAGAGTTGTTGATGCTTCCTTAAGGCAGGCGGCTGCTCTCTTGCTACAGCATTAAACCTATCAGCCATCTTTCATCTCGTGAACTCCTTTGAGTATCCAGAGATTCTGTGCAATGCCATCATGTCACATCCCTCTTCAGTGCATATATTTGTTTCCTTGCTGTGTCAATATACAGCTCCCTTACTCTGGGATATCTGCTGCTTGTGCCTGGATAGAGAGCTATGGACCAACTCTTTTCTCCGTCACCTGTTATAACCTGGCATCAGCTGTGGGGATGAAACTACCAGCTGCTGGGTTCCTAAACCTGTCCTAGGCTGCAGGCACTCAAGAGAGGTGGTGTTTTGCTCCACATTGCCAAGGTGAAGTAAAGCCAGCTATGTTGGCAGTGGCAGAGCTGGTTTTGGGGGTGGAAACAGGAGCCAACAGGGAGCCGGGTGCTGCCCAACCTGCTGCTGTTCAGCCCCACTCCAGCAGCTGCACTGGAGCCATCCTCTTCACTGGCTAAGACCTATTTTCAACACTGAGTCTGACGCTTATCGGTAAGCATTTTGTTAAAAGTAATTCATTTCTACAAGACTACATCATTCAAAAAAAGTGGAATGCAAACTACCAGGGTCTTGCACTGATGGATGGAACAATAGTCATGCACATTTGGAAACTCTAGGTCTCTCCAACTAAATAAGTGGCTGACTCACTAGATTTACAGTCATCTCCCTTGCATTTGCCTCATGTAACTAGATGCATACAAGTCAGGCATCTCTGTTCCTGGAGAGTAAGAGAGGACACAACTTTCTTTAAAAATAAATTTAAAAGACTGAAGCTTCTGAAAGGTCTGTTCTAAACATACTCTTCATACAGATTAGCAGGTGTATTACTGAAAAATATTCCCACCTGGGACAGGTTTTTCTGCAAGGAGATCCTAGACTGTTCCAAGAGAAGAAACTTAATCGTATTAGCTGGGCTTCTTGAGAGAGGACTGGTAAAGTGGCTCTCTGGCTATGTGTGTGAACTTTCAGTATCCATTATTGTATACCTAAACAACTGCAGCTTTTGGCAGATTGTTTGTAGTCTCTGCTCCACTCTATCAATCTTTCCTCCTTCCTTTTTTTTTCCCAGGTGTTATGTTTCATGAGTTTCATCTGTCCACTTAGGAAAAAAAACCTTCTCTAGGCCCTTAAATGGTGGATCTTCAACAGATGCAGCAGCAGTTCTTTGTGTTTGTTTTGGTTTATTGCTGAAGTTACTCACTTGTTCTTGCTTCTGAAATGTACCCAGGTACTTAAAAAGGCTTCATGCATAGGTCTTCCAATGGATAATTTTGTTTAATTTGTTCCTAATAGGACAAAAGGGTTATTTTAGAAGAGACATTGCACATTTACACACTGAACTGCTTCTTGCTTTATTTGCTTTTTGATTTCATGGGTTTTTTTTTTTTTTTTTTCCAGGTTGGCTGTCTTGGTTTGGAAACAGCATTGTGATTTTTGTCCTGTATAAACAAAGACACCTTCTGCAGCCCACTGACTACCTCACATTTAACTTGGCAGTATCAGATGCTAGTATCTCCGTGTTTGGTTATTCACGGGGGATCATTGAAATCTTCAATGTCTTCAGAGATGATGGATTCATTATCACATCGATATGGACTTGCCAGGTAAGACTGGATTACACTTAATTAGACAAAAATAGGTGCAGTTATTCCTGTGTATGTGCTGTATATAAATAACCAGGCAGGCCCAAAAGAATGAAAAGAAATATCGACTGACCTTCTAAAAAGACAGTGTTCACTTTTGTTACACCTATAAATCTATGCATTTGATCATTGTTTGCCCAATTTTCAGTGATTTTTTTTTTCTATCTATTTGCAATAGTTTCTTCTAATTTGGCTTTTTTACTTCATGTCATAACTCCCACTCCTGTTGGAAAGCTAAGGGGTAGGCTGTGCTTGTCTTCAGCTCCCCTGAAGTCAGCCTGGTTGTTGGCACTTTAACATCTGACTTAAAACAATGTAGACTCCTACTTGACCAGGTGTGTAGAGCAAAGCCTCCACACAGCAATATGTGGGTATACCCAAATGTAGCATACAACTTCTTGTACTAAATCAGTCGTAACTCTTCAATCTTACCCCTAAATTCTTGGTTGTTTCATTGCCTGTGGTACGATGAGTAACTTAACTTTATAGCATAGTAATCTCTGAACTTGGAGGCAGCTTTTTGTTGGAGAACTTGGATAATCTTATTATTGTTAATTCTGAAATATACCTGTGTAGACAGAATATAAATACATCCCATGGATAGATAGACACAAGCCTGGCTCCCTGGTGCTTTCGGTAACATCTGTGAGAAAGATTATACTTAGTGTGTCTGCTTCACTAGGGAATCAAAAATCTGAAAATGACAGGATAGCCTACAGCAAGGTGTAAGAAAGATCATGATGAAAGAAAAGGGAGAAAGAAATAATAACCCTCTTTTTTTTGGGGGGGTTGGTTTGGGTTTTTTTTGAGGAGGAAGTTGAACTATTGTGCAACATAGATGAAAGAACTTTTACATCTCACATCCCCTCCCTTTCAATACAAAGGTTCAGTTCACCCACAGAGGAAGACTTCCCAAAGAAGGCTCTGATTAACCTAGGAGCTGTAGCTTCATCTAAAAAATGGTTGTTTTCTTGTTTAAAATGTATGTCTATAGCCATTTGACAGAAAAGGATTTATCAAAATGAAGCTAATTATTTCCTCAGCAAAATCCCATTATTTCTCTAATGAGAACACCTACAACTGCAATCTAAGGTCTGTTGAGGAGAAACTTTGAGGACACCTCTTTATTTTTTTTATTAATGGAAACCTTTGAAGTCAACAAATAAACAAAGACACACCTGCAAAATGTAAAATTCACACCGACACTCAGCATTAAACAGATTCCCATTTTTCCCTGTTTCAAGGACAGTTGGAGCTATGATTAAGAAAGGAAAGGTGAAATCTGGATCTCTGGGTTCAGTTCGAGTTGTGCTACAGAATTCTATGTAAGAAAGGGTTATGTATTCAGTGTGAAATCCTGAATCAAGATCTGTGGCATAACAACATTTACAACCCAGCAGGTTGAAAGAGGTAACTTTAAATGACCCTTCTGCCTCCCCAGTCCAAGCTCTTCCAGAGCCCCATCTATATTGTGGCTCCTTTTTTGGGCTGTAATGGAGGTGTGCTTGAACTTAATGTGGTGGAGGTATGCCTAATCTTGTTGTGCTTGAACTGCCTTTATAAGGAGGGAAGCAGTCCATAGCGTTTCTGCAGTACCCAGATAGTTTGTTGGTCAGGGTGTGTTAAGTAATCTTATTTGGATCTCCTGGTTTTAAACAGCATTCATTTGTAAAATGAATGTAAAATGAATTTTGATATGGATATCAAGCAAAGTTTTAAGGTATTGGGATCCAAAGATTTTGTTCAGGACATTAATAATACATTGGCTTTTCTAAATACTCTCATTTGCAAAACATTAAAGTTTCTGCTTTGGTAATCCTCTGTAGGCTCTAAAAGTTAACATTTATTATTTTAAATAGGAAAGAATACTGTATTAATGCTAACTAAAAATTCTTAGTAACCTGGAAAAGTCAATTTGTACTCTGAATGAATAGTTTGAATTGGTTGTGACTTGAGTGGTTGAGCTGATTGTGGCTTGTTGAGAGAAAATCATGTAGGATTCCTGTTTCCATCAAGATTTTGTTCTATGTTGAGGGGTCTCAAAAACATGTTTAAACCCTGACATCCACCTTATTGATTATTAAGCTTGACAAAACAGAAGCCAGTGATGAAAAAGTAACTGATGGAAGCAGAATGGCTGTTTTGAGGAAGAATATTGTCCAGAAACAGTGGGAAGATTCTGTGCATAAAAATGATGTGAGTGTTTCTCTGTGTGTGGACAGCCAGCACGAAGGTCATTCTAAAAATGCCCAACATTGAACAGCGGTAGGGTTTTGATTGCCTGAGTTTTGGTATTTATAAAACATGATACATCCGTACTGCAACCAGAATGGGTCTCACATCTAGAACATGAGGAGTGAGGAGCTTGGTGCCAGGAAGGTAAAGCCCATGCTTGCTGTCACGGCTCTCTGAAGTCAGTGTCTCTTGTTCCCCTCGCCACACTCAAGCTCCTCTGAAAGTAGCTGAGATGACAATTAGGGCTGTTGCACACATGAACATGGCTCTTTCCTTAGCACAGCCCATGTGTTTTCTCTGACTTGCTTTGTTTTGCTGAGTGCAGAGGACGGCCTTACTTGGCTCTCTGTCATTGCCCATATCACTACATATTTGCTCCTATTTGATCAGTCAGCTTCTGCTGTCAGGTATGCTTTGGGAAACTTTATTTTCCCAAGCTAGCCTGTCATTTCTGTTTATGAAGAAATTTCATGAGCTCACCTCACTTAATCCACCTAACTATTTTCCCTTCCTCTGACTTGGGCCTCCTTCTGTGCCCTCGGGTAGTATTTTTCAAAATTAAGGTTCACCATTCTTGGCTGCCCCAGTTAGAGGGAGTGGGGAGAAGACAGACCGATACTACTTCTCTTTAAAAAACAGCCTACTCTTTGAAAACTCTCTGTAACAAAAGATACATCTCCAGCTAAAAGGACCATCTCATGGCATATCTGCTGAATGGGACAGCTCCTGTTCTCCTCCTCTACATGAAAGAAACACTACTATTCTTCCCCATGCCAAACACTATTTTTCATTTTGGAGGTCTGACAGAGCTCTCCTCTCGGGAATGAGGTTGCATGGTAGGTCTGTATCCAAATGCTACCCCTGCTGAATGCTGTGTACAGATACAGTTTTCCAAGGGTGACTTTTGGACTCTGCTTTCACTTCTTGTTTATCCCTTCCCTGCTCTACCACTATGTCTTAGTCCTGATCTGGACAGAGGGAGGAGAGTCAGTCTCTAGCACATTCATTTTTTAGCCTCTTGTAATATTATCAGTAAGTAAACTAGTTCATATAGTAAAGTTCATGTCAGGGAATGTAAGCCAGTGACCAAGAGCCATCTGTTCTCCCATTGACTGTATTTCTAGTGAAAGGCTACCTCAGGATATGTTTTTTCCCCTCACATATATTTTTTTATTTGTACATTCTGCTGAATTAGAAGTTGCACTGAAACCTGTAAATAACATTGAGTGCAAATGTTCTTACATGTAGGAAGTAGAGAAATATTAAATCTCTGCAGATAAACACCACAGTTTCTTCTAAACCTTATTAATCAACAAACAAAGTTTTTCTTGTATCTGTTAATCATGTGATGAATAGAAAAGATGCAGGCTTCAGGAAAGCTCTAAATATAGGGGAAGGATTATAACCCAGCTGATTCCCATAGGTACAATGCAGTCATGCCAGAAACCAAGGATGGGCTGTGGAGTGCCTTAGAATTTGAAATCCTTCATAAGACTGGTACTTCAGTTTCAACTTGTTTCCACTAATTGACTCTTCTAATGTCTTTTTTTTTTTTGAGAATACATTTTGGTTATTTTGATATTAATTTTATAAATTCTTGAGAATTTTACTACAAGGGTCATGTGCTCACTCTGTTGGTATAAGCTTCTTTTAAAAAATGTTACTTATTTCTGACTGTTTCTTATGTATAAGATGTCTCTTGTCTGTGCACAACAGAGCATGATGTAGTTATCTCCAGGTTATGGTACCATCACAGACATACCCACTGCTACCGACATGCTGACATGCTATTATCACAGATGCACTCACTTGACTATTAGTCTAGGTATCCCTGGTCCATCTGGCCAGCCGGACGGTGCCAGAGCATCCCCACCAGATCCAGCTCTGCACAGAAACAGCCTCAGGAGGAACAAAAAACCCCATATGTTCAGATTTGAGGTATTAGTGAGCACAACAGTAGCCTGCCTGACAGGAATCAGCCCACACCACCTCTGTCCCTGCAGTCTGCCTCACCATCCCACCAAGGGCCAACCTGGAAGGGCCAGCCCTCACCCTCTTTTGCTGAAGCAGATTTGTGTTGTGTGGAATAATAAGACCACAGAGGGGAGCCGGAGGGAGAAAGATGAATGTCTCATCCTGTGGTTGGGTTTGCTACATAGCAGTGAGGAAACCTGGTTTTGAATCCTGCACTGCTTAATGCCTTGACGTTTTATACAGTATTTCTGTCTGGTATATCCTGGACAGAAACAACTGGCTGTGTAGTGCAGCAGCAGTTAGCTCCACATGACATACATGTATTGTTTTACTCTGTTATCCCTAATAAATTTGTGCACAGTTTGCCTGACAGCACCAGACCTGTGGCATATGGCATACATGCACATCCTCAAAGGTCATGGTATGGCTGGGAAGTCCAAAATTTTCTGGAAGTGCCAGACTTAGTGCACATGCATTGGGGAGGACATGACCCATGGAAATGTCTGGGATTTCTTGCACTTTAATAGGCTTTTCTGAATGGTGGTGGTGTAACTGATCAAGTTGCAAGCTGAAATCCCAAACAAATGGGGATCTCTAAGAAAAGCTGGACATGCAATAGCCCTGCTTTAACAGTGCTGCTGTTGGACAAGGAAGGTTCCCCTCCTTCCAATGGTTGTCTGACCACTCACATAGGGAGTTTCTCTTTGTCTCTGGCCCCTGTATTTGTTTGCTTTAAGGACAGTGGAGCATCCTCATATGATGAATAGTCTTGGGGCTTTTGTTCGTAGGCAGGAGATGTAGATCTGAGTACCTTTGGATGGAGAAAAGTGAATCCAGTTCTCCCGTACCCTCCATGGGGAAAAAGGGAGAATGGATCAGCAACCCCTCTGCTTTTCATAGTGACAGTGCTTAACCTTTGAAAGTCTTGCACAGTTAAGGGAAAGCTATGGCTGTGAATACCAACAATTCTAACAGTTTGCAACCTGCAGTAAGGCATTAAAAATCAAAAGGGAGGTGAGATATGCTCCTTACCTTGTTCTGTTGGCTACTTTAGGAGCCTCGTTTGCCCACTAGCTTTTGCCACGTCCAGTCTAGGAGTCAAGCTTGGAGCCATGGCCACCATTGCACCACGCAAGTAACCAGAGCTGCAGCCCTGCAAAGCTGAGCATGGTGGCCCTTACTCCCTCTTGTAGATTCAGCTTCCAGTCACTGCCTCTTTCTGACACTTAAAAAATGGAGCATTTTTGGTGTTATTAAAAGCTTAGAGGTCTAGTATGAAATTTCTGAGAAGTAATCATGTCCATCTTTTGTAAAATTTAAAGGTGGGGATCTGAAACACCAAAAGGAATTTTTTATTGATTCTGAGATCAATAAAGCTGAAAATATATGGGGTCTTTTCAGAATTTTTGAGGGCAAAACTTGTAATTTTTAATAAATTATTTTCTATTTTATTGATGGCATTGACTTTCACAGAACATGCATTTATCTCCTTTCCTATACATAGATTGTAAAATATTGCTAAATATTGTCTGAGGAGGAAACAGAAGATTAATACCTTGTTTTAACAAAATGTTCTGTAAGTTGTCTTATAAGTCAAAAACCCTAAAGGCATTTATGTTCCTTTATAAATAGAGGAGATTTGAAGAACATTGATTTCTGTCCATTTAATATTACTGGTAAAACCAACCAATTGTTGACTTAGCTAGACTATGGACTCTGTTGACTCAGTTTGTGATTTTTATGCATTTGTAAATGCCGAGACAGTTTTATGTATTACCGTATGTGGTATGGTATTCCCTCACGTTCTGGGTGAGATGACTGACCAGTGGTAGCTCAGCAGTAAGCAAGACCAGGTAATAAAAGCAATGGCAGATGGAAAGGACTGAAATGAAAGCTCACAGGCTTCTTTTCTCCTCCTTCCCAATACTTGGAAGATTACTAAGGTATCTGTACCCATTCTTCATCAAACTCCTTCCAGCATAACCACCCATTCATGGTGCTTCATCATCCATTCATCTTTTCCTTCACAAAATCATCCCAGTTTCAACTCACTCCATATGTAACAAGCACACTTTGCATAGATATCTCGCCCCCACCTCTGCCTGTCATTCTCCCCAGCAGCTGTCTATGCGAGTACCCTACTCACCACAGAGCTATCACTCCTAAAACCCAGACAAATCCACAAGCTGTTCATCTTTACCCGCAGCAACATCCATTAAGGTGGATAAAGGTTTTCTCCTGCTCACCCTCCCTCCCAGCTGGCTACGGGGAGATGTAGAGGTGGTTGCTGTTATTGTCCTTGCCCACATGTGACAGCACTCAAATGTTCTTCCATGTTTTTCCTCCTCTCTCTCCCTGTGGGGAACTGTCTGTGCAGACACACCTTGAGTTCACTAGAGCCAGAACATGTGCTGCAGGAGTACCTTCATCCTCAGCATGGCTTTCTGCAGTGTCTAACTTTGGCAGATGTTTCCCAAGGTTGAGCTAGCTCAGCCTTGCTTTGTGTAAAAACAATCTTGCAATATCACTGTATATCCCTGTGTCCAAGCATGTAGCTCTAAGATTGAGGCTGGGATGGAAGAAAACAGACCTTTTTTTTTTTTTCAAATCATAATAGCACAGGAATGCAGTCTGATGTCTGCTTAGCTGAAAAATACTCAGCTATCTACCTAGAATATGTTGAAAGAAATGAAACCAAATGTAAAAAGGGAGTGAAAAATAGTTACTGACTATTTTAGCACAGTACTGTGGTGTGATATCACTGGGATTTTACTTATATATAGTTCATCATTCCTGACATTTCAGTAAGATGAAAATAACCCAAAGTCAAATCATGGAACTGGCACTAAGAGCATTAACAGATAAAACAGGTGTTAAAGGTGCCGAAGAAAAGCTGCATAACATTAGCTCTGTGTTCATCTCACCTTAACACACTGATTCACTGTGAAAGGTAGGGTGTGGAGACTGGTCTACAAAGCAAATTAAAAAAAAAGAGTGCCCTTTACTTTGCCTGGGCTGTGCTACACAAATCTTCCTCTCCCAGATATGTCTTTCTGAGCAATTTTAGTATCTCAGATATTATGAACACTAGAATGTATCCTCATTCTTGTTTCCTTGAATAACTGAGATTTGGATACTGAAAAAAAAAAGTTGCAGAGATATTAGTCTTCCTCATTTCTTTATTTCTGGTCCTCCTTGACATAATCTGAAGAGTGTGCACATTGCAGTCAAAGAGGTAAAAGCAATTCATGTAGACACCTGTGATGTAAATTTTAATGAGAAAAATATTTCATCTGCAGGGAAGGGGGGAAAAACTGTGCCTTTGCACAAACAGAATCATTAGCAACATAGAAGATCATTTCAGTGTAACTAATGCTACTGCAGGGAAGTTACGCCAGTTTTCATTTGCCATCAATTCTCCCTCATTTTCCTGTAAATGATTATTTCTGCAGCCAATTGTGAAAAAATAGGGAAGTTATGTATTTGGTACTTGACAAATTGTTAATGCTTAAACTATGTTTCCTTGTTTGACCAGTCTGACATAGCCCATCCCATGCCACCCAAGCACTGCATCAAACCACACACTGCTGTCTGAAAAGAGCATTCATTGTCTGACAGTGCTCCTACAGAACCAGGAATTTCCAAAGCCTAAATTTTGATTCCTGCACTAGCTTTTCCTCTCAGAGGGATTTGAACCATCCTTTTCTTGTTTCATTGTGTGGAAAACAGTAGTCTTCCTCATTCTTCTCTGCAGATGTGTGTTTCTAAGAGACTAAATATCTTCTCTCAAAAAAATGCTGTCCACCACTTACCTTCATCGTTCAAGGTCTTCTCACCACGGGGATGAACAATTCAAGTTCTTCTGGCTCCTTTTTGTGTGCCACATCATCTCACTGACTTTTAAGCAAAATTTCATATGAAACTTAAAAATCACTCTCTTAATATCTGCAAGTATCATAAATAGTCCTACCTCACATTTTACTCATCTTTTATTTCATAAATATATATTCTGTTAAGCCACTACACCATGAGTGTGTAGGAAGCAATTCCTGTTTGGGTCCTGACCCTGATCCTGTCCTGACTGAATCAATGACAAGATGATCCATTGCTTGCAATGTGCTGTATATGACATGACATCCACTATTTCCACACCACTGTCCCTGCAGAAGGGATGATGTTGCACTTGGTGCCTTTCCAGCTAGCTCTTTAAGGCCAAAAATAATCTGTATCTTTTACACTTCCTTCCAGGCTCTCCCTGGGCTACTAGGACTCCTTGGCAATGTGTATGACTCTCCTGTTAGATCCTGTCAGGTCCCTCTTATCATACATCCCAGTTGTGATGCAAAGAACCTTACAGTCTGAACTGATTTTAGGACAACAAGAATTTTCTTGGGATAAATCAGTTATCTTCTGGTTCTCTGGTCATTTTGGTACAGGAACCAGAGGAGCCAAGCATATCAACCTAAGAGGAGATCTTCTAGCAGCCATGTAGCTTTTTCAGGCTTTCAGGGACGTAGCATGTTCTTATCTTGGACATTTAATGGCTGAACTGGTACCATCACTAACCTGTCCTGCCTTGTGCCTAGGAGCTTTATGAGCAGAAGAATAACTCTGCTGGTGGGCATTCAGCCAGCAATCAGAGATGACCTTGTATTAACCTGGTGGTGGCTACATAAACAGATTCCTTCTTGCTGGGAAACAGCACAGAGGATTGTACTCTGGAGAACGTGGAGGATCACTTGTAATCTCTGGGCTGTCCTGGCAGAGCCCGTGAACAGTCTGTGGGACCTCTGCTTCCCTTGAGACATGTATAAGCCTCCAGAAACATTTACCATGATATTCTGAAAAGGCAAAGCTAGTACTTCTTTACTTTGAAAATAAAAGCCTGACTTTTATCTGATGTTAATGGATCTTAGTTATTGGGGTAGGACCACCAGAGACCACAAAGCCAAGCCTTTCTTTCTGTGGAAATGTAAAGATGAGACGAGTGACTCATGAGGCTGTTATCCTCTTTTATCTGTCTGTGTATTTGTTTGTTTATATTAATGGTGCTGCTAGCAATAAACAAGTAGGCTCTGAATTAACATCACTGAAGTGGAGATGCGTTTTGGCTCAGGACCACTGAAAAGGGTTTTACACGGTGTAGCGTGGATGTTCCCAGAGGACAATGCTAGAGTTTCCCATGTAGTGCTTCTTAATTTCCCTGTACAGTAACTCACAGAAGGACAATGGCAATACAGCATTTAACCTGAAGGTGGGAATCTTTGCACTTTATCTGGATCACCAGGTGGTATGAGCTACATGCTTGGTTGCTTCCTCCCCATTCATTCTTCATGGGTGGATGGGAGAGACATGAAACCTACCATGGTCCCACAAGCATCAGCCCAGAGCTAGAAAGCAGGTTCTCCCAAGCATGTGGAGATGGGGTACTTGAAGTAAGATTATAATCTGATGAGGCTGTGTAAGGAAATTCTGAAAGAAATTTCTGTCTATTTGCTAAATGATACTTGGTGGGCTTGTTACATTCATAACCATGCTCATTGATAGGGGCATGTACTACTATGACTATAAATTGTGAGCTGAGAGGGCTACAACTCTAATAGCTAGAAGTCAGCCCAAAGTGAGTATACTTTGACTCTCATTTGGTTAACCCAGTATATAAACCTAAAATGACCACAAGCAAAGAAGTAGATTTATTCTGGATTCCCTAACATTATTAAAGCCCAAACCTGACCTGCATATATTAATAGCTGTCACTAAATGTACGTTTAACTACATAGTATAGTTGGTATAATTACATATCTGTAAACTTCATTGTATAGCCTAAATACTGCATTCATATTTTTCCTGTCTTTAAAATATATATGCCATCAACAGAAAGGTTTAATCACTTGGTGAATGCAAAATAGTGAGTGCCTGATGTTCTCACTTAATGGCTTAAACTATCTAACCCTGTAGCATATCTGTTCTCATTGTTTGTTAGTAAATGAAGTGCTGTTTGTGTCAGAGATCTATAATGGCTTGGGTTAATGCAATCAGCTGTAAGAAAAGCTACACTTGAAGCCTGCTGAGACATTTTAAAAGGCAGAATGCAACCATAGCAGAGAAATGTCACATGAACAAAAGCTGTTGTGGAAACTGTGGTAAATGATATGTTTCTTTTACTTCCTGTATTGTAGTAAATCTTAAAGAAATGCTTAGAGTGCTTTAGGAACACTATGCATTGGGAGTGTTAAGTAGTCTCCTGTGAAGACTGATTTTGATTACGAACCTTGGTAGTTCTTCCCTTTGACAGAAGAGTTATTATAGTCTGGTTGACACATTATTGATTTATTGGAAGGATGGTGACATGTTGTCATCAGACACGAGTGGAATATTTTCTCACTTACAAAAAACCTTAAGAACTTGTTAAATCTTAAAACATACTCTATTCAAAGGTACCTACAATTGTTTTTCCAAATATATTTCTTAAAGATTGACTTAGGTGCTTTTTTGCCTCTTGAGGTTGAAGGAGGTTTATTGCCATTATCTATTTACATTATGATCTCGGAATAATCTGATCTGTATTAAAAAAAATATTTTGAGACAGCTTGTTGTGATTACTTTAAATATATGAAATAGACAAATAATCCCTGTTTATCTTCTTCTTTACATATTTATTATCTCTTATTTAGTAGAAGAAAAAGACAGGACATTATGGTTCTGAAGGGAAACAAATGGACTTCAGGAAATTACAACAGATTCACCAGTTGGCCAGAGGAGGGAGCAATGCAGCCTTGCTGGCTAGAGAGATCAATGTTTCAGCCTAAATTGAAATGTAATAGCTATTTTGCCAAACTGGTTTTGTGCCATTAAACCTTGATTAATCCAATAATAAGAACAATAGGTTATATTTTACTCTGCTTTAAATGAAGACAACCCTCATGAATTCAGTAGGGATGCATAAGTATTAAAGGTAGTAAAAGTGGGGCACAATCAAGCTCATAGCTAAAAATTTGATAGTGCACTGGGGATTCTTGACTCTCCCCGTGTTGAAAAAAGCTTAAGAAAAGAATTTGCATGCAGTAGGAGCATTATGTGTTGTGGGTTGTAAATAGTACGCCAAGAACATTAGTGAAATTTAAAATCAGGCACAAGAACAAAGCAGAATAAACGCAGCCTTTTCTTCACTTGTGTCTTAGCTTCCAGGCGACATAAAGATAATGAAAAAGTTCTATAAGTATCTAGGGAGTAATATTGATATAGCATTTAGAGAAAAGCTTTTAAAACTGCTAGTCTACTCCTGTTTCTTAATGGGTGAAAAGAAAAGCTGGTGGATCAAAATTACCGTGCAATCAACTTTGTGTTTATGTCAGAATTCACTATTGCCTATTAACACTGCTGCTATTTGATCCTAATTAATAATAGGAAGATCAAAACTGCATTACACAAAAATGGAGGAAATAAATATTATGACTGTGGAAGGAAGGAACTGCCTGGGGGGTAGGATAAAATAAAAGGAATACCGGAACCGGGGAAGGGGAAGAGCGTCCATGTTCCAAAGGAATTAAATGTTATCTACTATTCTAGTATTTCCTTGGCTGCCATTCCATATATTTTTAAAGATGCAGAAAACTGAGAATGTAATATATTTTTTCCCTACATAAATTAACATCTCTGCCTATAGAAATTTGGATTATACTAAATCAGTTTTCCTGTTGCTAACTACTTTGGGTTCCAAGCAGTCACTTTGGTTGCTACCTACAGTGTTGTCTGTTCAGGAGCAGAAAAAGCAGCAGAGATCTTTCTTTCATATCCAGTAGACATATGCGTTTGAAGTAGGTTGGCTACAGCTATAGTAAGATCCCTCATTTTCTTCTGAAGACATATGTCTAAGTGACACCAATATAAAAGTATGCAGAATCGATAGGCTTGCTGGGGAATGTCGTATGCATAGCTAGGCTCAAGCACTAACTCACTGCCAATAGAAGTTTGGCAGGGACAATACTGGTTTGAGGATCCTACTCCCAAAGCAGCCCTAACCCTGTTGGATGCTCTCTCCTGTTTTAACATTCCAGATGCCATGGCCTCTGTATGGGCTATTCTGCAGCTTGAGAGCCACCTCATTCATCCCCTTTATTCATTTCATCCGGCACTCTTGTCATTCCCAGAGCTCCCTCTCCTCCTTGGCATTTCACCCTGTCACCTGTTCCTAAACCTCCGAGCCTCTGGCTAGCACAGGGCCAGTTGGCACAGTTGCCCACAGGAGACTGCTGCCACTTCAGCCACCTACTAACCATATGGCCCTGGTCAAATCTCTGACAATACCCCACACACTAGCAGAAGCACCAGCAGTTTGATCTGCTGAAATGCTGTTATGAAATAGTACGAAAATGAGACATGGCGCTGACGATGGCTTGGTCCTATGAACTATGTTGATTTAGATAAAACTGCATTTTTTTAGCAAGTCATCACTCCAAAGAAAACATTTTGGCTTGTTCTTTCTTAGAGTGACAGTGTTTCGTCTTAAATGGTAAAGGGCAAGAGTATATTTTTAGACCCACTTTCCTCCCTTGTAAGTGTGCTGAAGGGCTGTTTGAACTGATCACAATATAATTGTCTCTCTTTGGTCTGACGTCAGAGAAGGGGGTGTGGGAGAATAATGGTCACATCTGCAGGTGATAAAACAGACACTGGTGTATTTCAAAAAAACCAAACCAGTTTCAGCATAGGAGGGCTATGATACACACTAAGAAGCTTGTCCTACTACTTTGGTATTCAATCTCATAAACACTTTGAAATTAAATTTAAAGAGCTATTTGCATCATTGCTGAAATACTGCTTCCTTTCTAATCTAATAACTAATGCAATTACTTAAGCTTATGCAGCCTGGTTTCTCAGCAGTCCTTGGCCACACTGTTTTCTGCACCTATGAAGCACTGTTAGAGCAAATGGAGAAGTGGCAGCTGTTTGCATCAATAATGCTAATGAAATGCAGAGCACATTTGCATACCCAGGTATTTCACCAATCTCCACAGCACACAGCGGGCCAAATTCAGCCAAATTCTAGCAAGTAGCTGAGACATCCAAGGAAGTCTGTTTCCTAGTGTAAACATGGTTCCATTCATGCACCAAGCATTGTGCTGATTGTAAGTGGAGCAGAGGTGGCTGTAGATGGCTGTAGTAGCAATGCAAGCTTGCGTTTAAAATGTGGTGGGTTTGTAAAAGTTGACATTAAGAAGTATACAGAGTCAATATAAAGGCCTTGGTAGCAAGAAAAAACACCAGTGAAAGAAACGATGAAGCAGCCCTTTCCTAACCCTTCACCAATTTAAAGTTATACGGTCTGCCATGGTCTCAGCTTTAAGCCTGGATTAAAGCCCCAGATTCAGTGCTGGGATAAAGTGAATTCCACAGGAATTGGGCCCATTCACACAAAGACAGAATTTGTTCCTGTAAAAAGATGGTGTGCCTTTCCACCATTCATTTTACCACTTGAATGCTAAGTTACAGTCCAGAGATGCTTAATATTCCTGCTTCACTCGATGTAAAACTGGCACCTCCAAGAGCTCCTCTGTTTGATATATCATTGCAAGCTTTCAAAAAAAAAAACTGCCTTTAGTGTTTTGCCTGGATCATTTCCCAGTCATATAGTGCTCCCCAGCAGATGGCTACATCCATCTCCACTACACTCAGCAGCAACTTCCTTCCCGTACCTATAAATGAAGCTCGTAGAGTTGTAACTGTCCTGTGTGAATATCGCTGAGACACTGACATCAGTGGGAGCCTACACAGCCGTACAGCTCTGCCTGCATCAGTCAGAGGTGGTGAGGATCAGGGCTTAATAAATAGCGGGTAATCAGTAGCACCAACATCGAGACTCAATCTATTGGAACAATTTAGTTTTGGATGGTTTTATTTAATTTTTTAAAAAGCTTTTCTCACTCAGCCAAGCCCATTACCTCCTACGTTCTTCCTTCTTTGGCCTAAACTTCATGGGTTGAGAGTGCGTGCTTGTTCTGTCTAAGCAGGGCAGCTGCATCCCATGCATTTTTGCCTATTCAGGGCTTTTATTCTTTTCAGTTCAAAGTTTTTCTCCTTCATTTGGCAAGTCATTTCTGGGAAGCATAGATGTAAAGGTGTGTTTGCTTGTTTATTTTAGGGACATGACAGATCACTTATATAATTTTTGAATATTTACTTGCTCACTGATCCTATAGAAGATAACTGTACATGACATTTTATAATATTTCTCTGCTAGTTGGGTTTCTGGAAAACCTTTTGAGAGCACTAATATGAAAATGAGAGGAACAAACCCTGTGGTTCTTTTCCCCTTCAGCTCTCTGCAGTAAAAGAACATCCTGCCATGCTTTGTTTTTCAGGTTGATGGCTTCCTGACTCTTCTCTTTGGCCTGGCTAGCATTAATACCCTTACAGTAATCAGTGTGACTCGCTACATCAAGGGCTGCCACCCTGAGAGAGGTAAGGAATAAAGGCAAGTCCAGTTCTGCCTTCATTGAACCTGATGCAGATCTGTATTTCTTGCAGTCACAGGCTATATCAATATAAATTATATGCATTGGAAACCAGAACATAACACAGTCATTTACTTTACAAATATGTTTGCATAGAATCCTTTGGGGTTAACCCCAATAAAAGCCAAATTATTACTAGTACACTTTGGTCACCACTGGTTAAATTCACCCTTGTGCTAAAGATACTACAGGTCTTTCTGACCCTCTGTATCCTCCAAAATGCGACTTAAATGACTTCTAAGTGATGCATACATTGTTTTCTGGATCTCACTGTAAGCAACAAATTTCATCTTCTATGAGATGATGTTTGGGAAGTTTCCAGTCATTGATAAGATCCTTGGTTTGGAATGCTGCCCTACATACAAACGTTTCCACTCTTTAGGGTGTTTTGCCAGGGTCTGCACACAGCAGGCTTCATGGACTGCTTTAGATGGCACTGGGAACATTCAGTCTGCACATCTTGCCTCCAGCTTTTATAGCACTGCTGAGCCTGCCATCCTTACATCCCTCTCTGGCCTTCCCTCAGCAGACAGTTTCACACCACCGGAGATGAAAATTACTTCTACCATCCCTAGAACTGACCATGACCTGACTCTGCCTAGATGGTCCCTGTCTCCTGCATGTCTCCCAGATCTGCAAAGCGTCATCATCACCACAGCCTCGCACCCACATTTCTTCCTTCTCTAGTGCCCTGTTGATCTGTAACCTGAATATCTCAAACAACCACTGTTCATTCGTCTCTCCAGTGCTAGAAACTTTTACACTCTCTCTGGTTTTTTGAATTTCTTTTTTCTTTTATTAACCTTTGGTATAAATGTCTCTGTAAAGGCATATGAGTGTCCTACTGTACAAATCTGGTCTGAAATCCTTTAAGTGTTTCCTGCCCTGTGAAGCCCTCATCAGCAAGTCTCTATAAACATCATCTACCCCTTTCCCTTTACGCCTTTTCACATCACCACCCTTCACCCCAGGCACTCCATTTCACAGGATTAGTAGAAACCTTTCCTTGCCATTCGTCCTGGACCTCCTGCCTGCTGAAAACTTTGACTTCCACTGAAAGCCTTATGTAATCTCTCTTCTTTAAAACTACACCTTCCAAAAATTCCCCCTGGTCTTCCTTTCACTCATCCTTAGATAATGTATTTTCAATTTTCATGCCTTTCTTATAACTGGCTTGCACCATCTTTCAGGCAGGAACCTATTAATGTCCATGGGTAAAGCATGCATAAATACACTGGATGCATCATATGAGTTTTTCTCTCTAATAGCATGAGTAGTATTAGCTGTGAAAAGAACTTCTGCAGGGAGGTCTTTCTTCCACAGGAAGTTCTTCTGCAGTTTGTTGTAATAATAGACTTGTTAAAGTTAATTTTCAACACAAACTGCTGTTGGAGCTGCTGGAATTTGGCTGTGATGTACTCTACATTTTATATTCAGTGCATATTATGAAGTCAGTCATATTTAAAAACCACATTTCTCTTTTGCAAGCCATATCACATGTTCACCTGAGGGTGTGCATAATTTATGTTTGCCTCCTGAGGAAATCTGAACATGTACCCGGTATAACTTTACAGAAATGTTGAGGAACAGAGATTGGTGGATGCATAAATATTGCCCATGTAAATGAAGAAATAACCACAATGTATGACAACAGCAGGACAGGATAAATTATTTGTATTGAATGGCTAATGTAGTTTGAGCATCTAACGTATTTTCTCCTTTTTAACAGGGAAAACCTTGAAGTGAATAACAAAATCCTCTGAATTTAGACTTACCTTGTTTGTTTCTATATAAAATTTAGCACACAACTCTTTCCTGCTTTTTACAAAATTGCAAAACATAAGTCTAACATAGAATTTGCTAATTCCACAGTGCTCAACAAACACATTGTCTCCTGCTTGAAAGCCATTCATTCCCACAGTTCATAAATGGTCTTGAACACAAGCCTGACAGATGCTTTCAAATTTAATATTTTCTTATGAATATGCATTGTTTTGTCTTCATATTTTTTAAAATAGCTGTATTTTCCTTATTAGCTGTTGGTATAAGAGTGTGTTTAGATTTCAGAGATATGTTTGCCTTTCTAGATATTACTTTCTGACTAAACCATGCCATTGCAGCTCACTGCATCAGCAACAGCAGTATGACAGTGGCTCTGGTTCTCATTTGGATAGCAGCTTTCTTCTGGTCAGCAGCTCCATTACTTGGCTGGGGCAGTTATACAGGTAACGGGTATCTTTCAGTTGTACTTATTTGGCACCTCTCCGCTTAACTGAACAAAGATACTTACCTTTCTTTCTTGCTGTTTGTGATAAACCAGACCGATTATCAGCGGAACTGAGAAAATCATTCATCATGCATGACGTACACGCAGAGTGCTGCCTGCTTTGGTATCAGCTATAAAGAGATTGTTTTGAAGATATCACAGGAAAGACTTGGACCAAGTGCATATTACCTATGAAAAAAAGAGAGGCCAGAAATATTTGGCATGGTTAAGCAATGAGATAAAGGGAACTATTAAAAGACATCCCTCAAAAACTGTCAAGATTAGGAAGCTAGAAAAGAAGACAAGTTCTAGCAAGTTAGATTTGAAACTATAAGACAAGCCAGAAAAATTTGGTGCAATAGTTTGTTGAAAATATGAAAACTAACATAGCAGCAGAAGGAAAAGATGTCAGAAAGTTTGTCAGTCCAAGAAGTGATTAGGGTGGAAGATAAGGCCATAGCAAAAAAGGCGGGGGAAAAAATAAAGGAAAAATTTTGAATAGTGAACATTGCAGCAATTCAATGGCTAAGGGACACTCCCACACCAGAAAATTTCTTCATGGGGAAAAGCTGGAGAAATTGTCTCCAATTAAGTCTCTAAAAAGTCAACAAAACATATCTCTAGGAACAAATGGTAATGATACAGGAGTCCTAACAACTGAAATCATATGACTGAAATTGTCCAGCAGTTTTCTGCCTAGATCCTGTAGGCATCTGCATCCTTTAAGAAGTCATGAAATCTATGAAGATTTATTAAAGCAGCTGTATGAATATATCCTCTTATTAAATACATAAGCTTTGAAGTATCTCTGGACCCTTGAAGTAAGGGTGTGAGAAAAGTGTCCATTTTTATGATTGGTTAAATCTTCTCTTCTTCCCAAACCAAAATATTACCAGGATATTAGGCTCAATGGATCTTTTGTTTGAGACAAAACTGAACTGTTTATTAGACTGTTCTAACTTTATGACATGTTTTTGCACTCTGGATATGTCATAAACTTGGGGGGGTGGTTTGGACTGGTCATTTTCTGTGTATCTTCTGGTGATCTGTGTTTTCTTTTTACATTAATCTTATTAGCTTGTCATTTGTAGAAGGATTTCTGATGTCCCTTTTTAGCCTTAAACTGGAGCCAGGGACTTCTTGGGTATCACTGTCTTGTCAGGGCATCCAAGTGGCCCATGGATCCTGTTTGTACTTTGGACTGAATTCCTTGACAGTGGTCTTCAAGACCACTTCTAGGAGCACTTTCCCCTACTGAGAATCATAGTAGTTTCAGGTTCCTGGGCTATCTGACTCTAAACACATTTCCATTTAGGGCACCCATGGAGATATGGGAGCCCAGCAATGGCAAGTCCAGCAGCAGGCAGCGGGTGCTGGCAGGCCACAGCACATTACACCTGGCTGCCTCGGAACTCTCGTTTCTACACAGCAGCTGCAGGGGTCCCCAGAACGCTGCTTTTTTTTGGAAATGCCACTTGCCAGTGTCTCTGCAGAGAGCAGAAACACAACTCTGAATCCTGACTCACAGAAAATCTGCAGGATTTTCTTTTCATGTCATCTGGAGGCTGCTTTCTTTTTTCAGTCAAAAGTTTTCCCAAATCAGAAACCCGGAACTAAGCCAGATTTTACAGTTATCTTTTTGAATCTTGGTGTCTACTGATGACAAAGGCAAAGGAGATAAAAATCTGTTTCTATTACTGAACGCATCCAGACAGCAACACCTAGAGCTTTTGGTGTTAAAAATACCAAGCTCTTTTTGATGAGAATCATAAAAGAGATTTTAATCTTTCGCTCCTTTAATTCATCCTGTCTAAGCCTCCTATCACCTGTGAGGAATTAAGGGATTTTTTTTTTTCCCTTCAGAATTATCACTGGATGTCAGGGAGAGATCTGTTGCTAAATCATGCAGGCTTCACCTGTATTGTATCTCCAGAACTTGTTCATACTTGACTTACATAATTTTGGTTCATGCTTCATTTATTTATAATTTAATTTGCTGCCATAGCTGTCAGAAAAAAAAAGCTTTTTCCACTTAAAAAGAAAAATCGACAATTCACAGTCTATAGAAAACCTCTAATGCTATCAAATTAAGTTTTATATGACACATTTGCAAGCACATCAGAGGGTCTAAAGAAGTCAACTGTTATTCATAAAAGTATTTAAGCAGAGACTGTACCTTATTTACACTGCTTCTCCCTTAAGTACCTGATCAGCTAGTGTCCTTTTGTAAATCCCACTAGCTGCACAACCTGCAATCTGCCTAAGTTCATTTTTAAGAGTCTGCAGCTCCTTTGTAGTTGCAGAACTGTATGCTTCCCATTTAGCAAAAGGTCTCATAGCTTTCTAAGTATTTATATGTTTCATCTTCCCATAATCTTCATCATTAACTGTATCAATTTGCTTTCATGGCTCTCACTACAGTAAAAATTTCATTGCCTTTTTGTTTCTGTTAAAAAACCCTCAATATTTTTATTGCCTACTTTGCTATGTAACTAGTGACTTTTTACATTTGGCATATTGTCTCGTTACAATTGCTTGTTATGTTGTCACAGTGCTCATTTTAGGAAGTTACTATGCAGAAGATTATGACAGATAAGAGTAGATAACACTCAAAAATATCAAACCTACTGAATGAATACCCATTTTATTTTCTAATGAAGTACCACAATTTCCTATTCTGAAACAACAATTTGTGCATTATGGATTTACACTGGAAATCTAAACTGGACAGAATGATAATATGCATTAAAACTTGTTACAGTCTAGCTGGTCTTGACAATTTGTTTATGTAGGAAATTATGTCACAGCTCAATAAATCAGAAAGATCAATCCATTCTTGCATGCTTAAAAGAAGAAAAATACAGTACTTGGACTGATGATAAATTAATCTCTCAAAAGCAGATAAATGTTCTAAAAATGCTAACCAGCTTATTTTTGCTTTCCAGATCGCATGTATGGCACATGTGAGATAGACTGGGCAAAAGCCAACTTCTCTACAATCTACAAGTCCTACATTGTCTCCATTTTTATCTGCTGTTTTTTCCTACCTGTAATAGTCATGGTCTTCTCGTATGTGTCAATTATCAACACTGTCAAGCTAAGCCATGCATTAACAGGACTGGGTGATCCCACAGACAGACAGAGGAGAATGGAGCGGGACGTCACCAGGGTGAATTTGGGTTTCATATTGGGTGGGATCTATCTCAGTGAAATCTGTCCTTCCGAAAATTGGTCCCAACTAGAACAGAAAAGAACAAAACAAATCATTTGCATTTCATTTCTCTATAATCTCTAGTGACAGAGTCTGAACTCAGTGAAGAATATGAGGATTGTTTAAAACTCCTACCTCATCAGTTGGCTAAAATATCAGTGCTACATAGCATGTGAAAAATAATCTAAATATAATTGGAGCAGGTTATACCACACAAAAACAGAAGTTTGGTTTGGTATATGCTCTTCTCTTTCAGAAGTTACATTAATGTAATGTAATTACAGTAATGTAATGCACAGAAGTTACAGTGGAGCTTTCGTTTTACTTACCATTGACTTAAGTCTACCTGAAACCCTGATAATTCACATAAACATACAGCGGACTCTAGCAATTTTCATTCCATTGGATGAGGCATTGCTCAAGCACGCCACCAGGCCAAAATTAGATATATAGCTTCTAGGTCTGCCTGGCTCCATCAAAGCTAATCTTTTGCTTGTCTGTACTCTCCTGTGAGGCACACCTTTAGGACCGTTTGAATGTTTCCCTTCCAGCCAAGTGTCCAAGCTATTATTCCCAGTGTATTGCTTCCCTGATGTAGTCTTCCAGAATAATTTAAGACTATTCTTCTTCTGTCTTTTAGGTTTCTATTGTCATTTGCACAGCCTTCATTATTGCGTGGTCACCGTATGCTGTCATCTCTATATGGTCTGCCTATGGTCACCCTGTGCCCAATCTTACCAGCATCCTTGCCAGTTTGTTTGCTAAGTCTGCCAGCTTCTACAATCCCATTATCTACTTTGGAATGAGCTCCAAATTTCGGAGAGACATTTTCATCTTGTTCCATTGTGCCAAGGAAGTCAAGGACCCTGTGAAGCTCAAACGTTTCAAAAACCTCAAGCAAAAACAACAGGAGCATTCTCAGAAAGAAGAGAAGTATGCAGCAGAAATGCACCCTGCACCAAGCCCTGATTCTGGGGTGGGAAGTCCAACCAATACCCCACCTCCAGCAAACAGGGAAGTATATCTTGGTATTCTTGATACACCCTCGAATAACCCTGATATTGAATGTGATAGACTGTAAGTTTTGTGGCCACTTAACACATGCACCCATTTTATATTCAGGAAGACCCTCTTCAGGTCAATGCTTGAGTGATTTCCTAATTCCCAGTCCATCTGTTTCTTGCTGTAGCACTGATGACTATACAACTCAAGCAAATCAGATGGTAAAGTGATATTTTCCTTCTATGTAGGTACAAAAAGCTATGAAGCACATTACATCGTGGGCAGCACGTTGAAATGCCAGAAACATTTGATTTTCACGTGCATGCAGTAAAAGGAAGACCGACTCGTGAAGAGCAGGCATTAGCTAGCAAAAATAACTAACATGTTCCTTATCCAAATGTTATGAACTAGGAGATGGCATTTCCAAATATGGTTTTTGCTCTTCAACAGTCCCAGCCATAGAGGATCATTTTAGCTCCATGGTGCTGCACAGCCCAGGCTGTAGGAGATGATGGGCCCTGCTGAGGCTGCTGTGGAGCTGCTGCAGCTCCAGTGGCTGTGAGCTGGCAGGCAAAGCCCTGTGCTTCCCGCGGGGCACCGAGGGGTGCCCGCCGCCAGGCTCCCAGGCCCTGTGCGCGTGTGGGTGTGTGTCTGATCAGCTGTGCCTGACTCTGTGTGTGTCCATGCAGGTGCTAGGAGTTGTAGGTCTTGGCATTTTCTAGTCACTGTGGTCTGAACAGTGGCTTCATACTTTTCCTCGTTGGCCTGCAGAATTGTTTCCACCTTCCCTGACCATCCTGGTGAGCAGGGCCTGGCTGTAGCATTCAGATTCAGGAAAGCTGGCCTTTAGTTTTACTGAGCTGTCTCCAGACTGGTTGTTTTTCTACCTGACTATTAAGGTGGAGGAAGAGATGTTGTACAGGCAACGAAACCAAAAATGACACAAAGGTTTTAAGAGTACTGATGAAGTGTGGCATCAGAGTTATTTACAAAATACAATCCAACACTTCACTGCTGCTTCTAAAGAAAGTTTTTGTACCTGCCTATGGGTAAAAAATGACTTTTAGGTAAATGTAACTGAGTAGCAATTAAGGATAATGATTTAAATACCTAAGCTTTAGGCATAAATCAGTAGCAAGACTATCAGATGTTATAATATCCAATTATTCCACCAAGTTTATTTTACAGATTCAAAGTGAGAAGGTATATTTTCATAATTCCCCATCTTGGAAATTAACTACATACTCAGAGGTTTCTGTAAAAACGTCTCTGTATTAGCCATGGAAATTATGGGTTCATTTAGTGTCGTTTGCATGTTAAACAAGGGGAAAAAAAAGAAGAAAGAGACCCCAACAACTTTGGTTGCTAACTTCACAGCTATTTATGACTTTCTGGAATCTCACTGTCTCAGTGTGCTAAAATGTAGTTGTTTTGCAAAAGTATGCTTTTCCAGATGTGTTTCTTGGGAAAGTTACAAAGAGAGCCCGCCTTCATTTCCCCCATTACTCTATTTGTTTTGAGAAAATCACCTGTGTTTTGAAGTTAAAAACAAATAAACATTATAAGCAACAGTGGGGAACTGTGTTTTCTTTCATGGCCACAGATCTGAACTACAAGAGTATTCATTTCAGTGGAAAATGCTGAGATATGGGTGCTATTTCATTATCATAATTAATTAAAAGCAAATAAGTAAACAGTTTGCTTCCAGATAAAAGTATATGCCATAGCTGCAGAAATAGATGAAATCGTTTAGGGCAAAGTCCTGTCACAGCTGGATGAAGCTATGCTGAGCTAGCCAAAGCTAGCATGCCATTTTGAAAGCTTCTAGGTGTAGCACAAAATCCACCTTGGTAACCCTGCTTGAATGGGCCTTCTCACTGCTGTGAGTGCTTGGGCTTTCTTCCAAAGATAGAGGAGTGCCATGTATCCCCATCGGATGCAGTTCTCGGAGGTACCTGCAGCCACAGATGTGCTGGACACCTGCCCCTAGAGCCTCCATGGCCATAGATGCCAGGCTAGCTTTTAATCTGTATTTCCACTGATTTACAGATAAGCAGGGGAAATTCTTGCCCTGCTGCGTTGTAGCAATGCTGTTGGTCTGCAGGATTCAGACTGTGACATAGAAAGATGTGAAAGGGCAAGGGGGAAAGCAGAGCAACAAGGCCATTTCCAAGAGTGCCCCCAAACTCCAGCCAAAATCTCTACCAGTTCATACACCATTGAGCATGTACAGTGAGATTAGACTGGCGGAAGAGGAGGCAGTGGCGAAAATGAGCCAGAATAGGAGCAGAGCAGAGCAAAAATATAAAAGGTGGAGAACCAGATAAGCAGGAGAGCAAGGGGCCAGGAGCCAAAGGATGCATACATGCTGAAAGACAACTAGAAACAGCCAACACAGAAAAAACCTTGACTGGACCATGGCAGACCTCCCTCCTGCAAGGCCTATGGCGGCAGTCCTTTGGGGATATACAGTAATACCATGGGACTATACAACTGTAGAGCAGAATATCTGGTTTTGCAGGTTACACAGGGGAAAAGAAAATAGATCCTTTTGCAGGCACCAACCTGTGCCCCAGGTTCAGTAACAGCAGGAGCAGATTTGTCACTGAAGCTACTCAGATTAAAAAGCTTCCTGCCCTAAAGCAGCAGTGCCCTGTAGCTGCACCCAAGACACCAGCAAGTCGCTGAAGTCAGAAAAAAAGGTCCAGAATCCCTTACTGCTTGAGTGCAGGCAAGGAGATGTGCCTCAGCATCTAAAAATTATTACCTCCAAGTCCTCATGGTCAGCATATATTCCTGCTTTCTGGAAGACGGCAGTTAGGTGATTCCAGATGAAGAAGGCTAAAAGCTGTAAACGGGATCTTCATCAGAAGAACAGAGTAAAGGTACTACTACACATATACACAGAGCCTACAAGAAGCTTTGTGCCTGGAAGACTCTTATAAAATTTCATATACCCACATTCAGATTAAGAGAGGTAGCCAAGTAAATTGTACTGACTGCAGGAGAGAACAGGAGCCTGTCATCTAGGGCTACATTTTTGTCTACAGCTTTCCGTACACAAATATGTATTTAAGACATACTTCTGAAAGTTTGTTTCCTAGGCTGGATTTTTTTTATTTATTTATTTTTTGCAATCTGTCTGTATAACAATAGTTCATCATAAAAGGGAAGCAAGACTGCATCCTTGTTGATGTGCAGGAGAAGCACAAGAATAAATTTAAGATTCAAAGGATGTCCAAATAGTACCACAATAACAACTCAGATCAATAAGAAAATTACTAAATGGAAAGTAATATTCCCATTGCTAATACAAAAATCAGGACCACACTGAATGATAAAAATAAAAAAAGAAGTACCAGCTGTCTGTGCCAATAACCATCATCTTTAATGCTCATTGAATGAGACAAAAACCCTTTGGGGATAACAAACACACAGCATTTAATTATGTAACCTATTAAAACAGGAGTGGAAGGACTTACAGAAATCACTGCTATAAACGCCCTCACTCACTGATATTTGACAGGCTCCAGTAGCCTTTGACACTGTACACCAGCCAGCCTGGCTGCTGGAAAGGACACCACTATAGCAAAGCTGGGAAGGTTGCAGAGGATGCACATGTGGCTGGAGGTGCGTAAGCTGGGTCCAGCACAAGGTCAGTGCAAGCTGCCTAAGCAGGAGGTGCCTGTGTGTCACATCCACCACAATATTTGCAAAAGCAAGTATGAAGTCCAGAATAATGTTTGGCAGCACAAATGAGAGTGCAAGCATGTCTTGGTGATGTGACCTAGGAAAGCCTTACCACACGCCAAAGAAAAATTTCAAATGGATTCATATCATGTAACATTCATACAGAAAAGTGAGAGAAACTTGGTGAACTCAGGTCATGCTTCGCACCACTGATAAACTGCTGTATGAAATGAACAACACTAACGTCTCTGAGAACAAGCTAGCCAATCCCTGGAATAACGTGGTCTATATGTGGATTTAAAGGGAATGGAAAATGGGCTTTAGCTCATCCTTGACTACCTGACATGCTACCTGACGATCCAGCCCTCAGCTTCCTTTGCTGAAAAGCAGTCAAGTACATCAGCGTTATCATGTGCCCTATCAGAAAAAAATCATCCCAGGAAAATAACCAGTTCAAGAATTTGAAAGTTTAAGTCCTAGCTCCAGAGATGAGACCCATATCTCCCCACAATTTGGAGGACCTATGACCAGACCATTCCCCATCCTTGGAGTCATGGCAAGGGAAAACATTCATTTTTGGAAAGGTGATACACCTTATTCTTTGAAAGATGCTATACATTCTTGGAAATATAAGACACCTTAATGTGATGGCATGGACAGAGAGTCCAAAGAACGGAGGGTAGAGCATTATAAAAGTCACTGATCACTGTCTCACTGTCAAAGCACAGGAACACCTTGGCAAGTCAAGGAAAACTCAGATCGACCACACAACGTACAAAAGGAAAAAGCAAATGGGCTACCAGGACAGTAAAATTGCTATGCCTATCTCGTATTTCACTCTTGCCTGGGATGACAATCCAACTGAGGCATGCAAGCATCTGCAAGGACCAGAGATGTAGCATGGTATATTTGCCCTGCAAATTACTTGAATGGGTTGGCAGGCTGGAGTGCAGGTTAGACTTGTGTCTGGAGAACTATTGCCTGTTTGGTGAGTGTACTCACCAAACTGTTGTCTGTTTGATGAGCAGTACTACAGTACTGCTTGAACTGGCTGTCTTTTCTTTGGAGACAAATGTCACTGCCAGACCCTTGGCTAAATTCACAAACAGGTCTTAAACATTTCAGCTTCTGAAAGAAGTCAGAGCTTTTACAAGAGATGGAGCACATGGGCTCTGAAATTGTGTGAATTGGTGACTCTTTTAGAGGGCTGTGAGGAAAGACCAGACTAGCACTAGGATAACTGGTGAGGTATGCCTGCAGATAAAGGAGCTAAAAACATTGACAACATAACTTACAACTGAGAAGAGCAAGGCTCTGTCAACTTCTGGGCTGCAGCAGTATTTAGCAGACTTGAGTCTTCCTCAAGTTAGTTTAGACCTTCTGTTTGCTTATGCCCCACTCACTGGCTCCATGTAATTATTGCTGGTGCCCACCCACATCTCTGTTGATTTGCTGTGACCTTGAGGAGAAACGGCATTCCAGTTTCACATTTCCAGCTTAACAGAAATCCCACGTTTCAAGCTTCATGTTTGCAGCTTGTTTTATTGCCACATCCTATATTATACCCAATATGCACTATCAGCAGGTGCTTTGGTGACAGATGAGGAAGAACACACCCAACAACCAGAAAGTTAGCACGGGTGAATACAACACCAAAAAACTTTCTAATAAGAATTCTTACTGCAAAGTAGGCACATTTTTTCCCAATTGTTTTTCCTCATCCAACATCTGTGAATATGAAACATGACCATGGAATAGTAAAACACGGGGAGTTCCCACAATGTTAGCTCTTACTTGCTCTGTCCATAAAGAGCCCTTTAAGCATTTACCATGCTAACAGCAAAGAATAGGCCTAGCATATGCATAAAAAAAACACTACCAAAAGTAAGCTCCCTGAAGTCCTCCTGCAAAGACAATGTGGATTTGGGGCCATTCCCCCTTTAAAAACATATGCAACAGAAATGAAGTTAACAATGTTAGCTATATTGCCATAATCTATACCTGGGATGATAAAAATAATAAAATTGTATTCTCCAAATTCTTGAACTGGTCATTTATTCACTCAGTGAATCTGCTCAATAACCTAAAGACGTTTCCCTAGTGCCTCCACCTGCAAAATCTGGAATTGTACTTCACCCAGCAAGTTCAGTTCCAGTTCAGTGGGAACAGTCAGGTCTAGGGATGCCCAACATATGGTCTCTCAGCTGTAGATCCCAAAGGTTGTTAATGAAGATGACATGCCTCAGCTGCCTCTAATCCTGAAAAATCTGATTGCTTTCTGACTAGCAGAATGCACCGAAAGCATTTCCACCATGAAAAAGTTAGGTTTAGCTTATCTTTGAATATGGAATCTTGCACAGTAAGCAAAGTAAAAACTAGTTATAGTCTGAGCAGCCAGTCATTAACAGTGTTGAAATTATTTTCTCTAATTAATCACAACAGCAGGTTTACCTCTTCTGTTGGTCTCATGGACTTAGAGCATTTCACTGACCTACTTAATCTTCAAAGAGCAGAAGTGTCCTGCCATACTAACCTACAGGATATAAGTACCTATCATAGGAAACCCTTATTTTGAAATGACCATTTTCTTTCCTTAGGATAAGGACAACACAGCAAAGCAAGCTTTTTGAGACTCCCCACAAGAATACTAGCTCATCTCCGTTGGTCTGTAAATCCTTGTATTAGCCCAGGTTGCAAACAGAAGACGAAAGCCCAGACCATTGGGCAGCAAGCAGGCACGCTCCCAGCCTCTGGCTGCTATTCAAGCCCTTCTTTGACACCTGGATAAACCCAGCAAGGATTAAGTATGCTCAGCAGGGCCAGGAAACCAGCCTGGTCGGTGTGGCCTGTCTTCCCCTTCAGCACTGCTTTGACTTAGTCACAATTATTTCAAGCTTTGTTAACCAGGCATGGAGTGATTTAACTTGCTCAGCTCAAGCTTAAAAAACAAATATTCCAATTAATGAAAGAACCAGAGTGTAAAAGTGTTTGGAAAGGGTTGGGAAAGCCAGGAGGAGCAACCGACGTGTCCCTGGTGGGACGTCTCCCTCCAAACAAGGATGCACAGAGGCTCCTTGTTAGCTCAGTGGGGACAGCAACGTGGCTGCTCTTTGAAACTTGCAGTCCTTGGGACCGTGACATTTCACTGGGATTTAGAAAACCAAGAGGGCGGGGGGACGACAAAGCCCCATATGCCATGCAGACATTCAGGCTTGCTGGTAAATAAACTCCAGAGACAAATGCTAACATTTGCAACCGCTGCCCACTTCCGATCCTACAATGACATCTCAGC
Source organism: Scopus umbretta (assembly GCA_013400535.1). NCBI lineage: Eukaryota > Metazoa > Chordata > Aves > Pelecaniformes > Scopidae > Scopus > Scopus umbretta. Next base: position 57,744 of record VZTL01048432.1, read on the forward strand.
GAGGGCTTATACAAAACTTTACTCTAGCCCATCAACCCAGCCTTCGGTAGGCAACAGCAAAGAAATGTCAGAAGTGGTTTAAGAGTGTATCTTTAGCCCTGAAATGAGTGTTTGTGCTTAGGCTGAAGGGGGAGAAGGGAGTGGGAAGAAGATTGAGGAGCGTTCACAATTATTCACATTGCAGTTGCGGAATATATGTGTAGGGCTATTCATTCGAAATGTTGACATTGATAATGGCATTCAGCTGCAGAAATCCCTAAATATCATTTATAGAGAGAGACAACTCCTCTGCCCTCCTGGAGTGATGAAAAATCAGGGCTTTGGCTCAAATTCTGTACCACCGTTCCAGTCCTGACTCTCACTGTGTAAAACCTTGTGATTAAGAAGCCGTGTGACTGCAACAAACACCGCCATCAGTGCTCTCCTTCAGAAAGGGTCATCACAAACATTATCCCTTGCAAATCCAGGGCAAAATCCCCCAGCCCTGAGTAACAGCTCAACTTTGGTGTTTATGACCACGGTAGTTTTGATACATGACCAGGTCTGTAAGATCGGCTGTTGAGGCACTGAAAAAAACCAAGGTCTTCCCCAAGAGCTATGTTTGTTCCTGCCAGACCCAAGCAGCCAGGATGACACCTGTATCTTCCCTACAGCTTCTCCCCACAGTGCTGAGGGAAGGAGAAACAGAGGGCATCAGAGGGGAAACATCCTCTGTCCCTTCTCCATCATTCCCTTGCTTATGTGTTTATGTTTGTCCCTTGGAGCAGGGGCAGAAAAGGTCATCCCTTTTTATCCTAGAGATATGGGAGGGAAATCTTACTCCCTTGCAAGCAACAGCAAACTGATTAAACTGTAACTCGTAAAGATTTCGTCCACAGCATCTCAAGATGAGACCGAGTCACAGAACAACTGAAATGTTTAGAGACAGGAGGACACCAAGGCCAAGTGCTTGGGTACTGTGGGATAAGGTTAGTCCTTCTTATTGAAATTTTTGTGCATATAACTGTTCTCAGACTTTCTGAAGTTTTGCGGATTAGAAACAATAGCCACACCAACAGCAGTAAATTACATACTCTCTAACAACTGTTTATGGCATAGAAACTCATGAAACATCCACACACCACCTCTGCCATCCCACTGATGGGGTCTCTGAGACTGGGATGGGGTCTCTTGGTCCAACCTGCTGATTTCCACTCTATACAATAGTTGATGGCAGAAGTGACAATGTTGCAAATTTATTCTGAAATACCAGCCCAGGCGCTAACATCTAGTTCCTAGGAACCATCTTTTTCATAGCAACTGACTCCACGGAGATTCACTTGCACTGTCTCAGTTTCCTATAGATGAAACACCAAAGTCATCACAGAATGACTTCAAAAACTCTTCCAAAAAAAAAGTAAAGAGAGAGGTAAATGAAATCTAGTATTTGTACAACTTTCCTCAGTCACAGGTGCTGCTAAGTTCTTGATCACCCATTTTCTGAACGCTCCTTGTTTGCACGTCATCATGTGCATGCACTGCTCTTGTAGAAGAGCAGACACGATGATGGAAAAAGCTGGTGTGCAGAGAGGGTTGTACTCATTTTTCTTTTGAAGTCCATTTATCTGTTGTCTTTCATTTCTTGGATCTCTTAGCAGGCATCAGCCTGATTTTATGCCCCTGATTCTGTGACCTTCAGAAAGTCCAGCCTCGAAAATGTGAAACAGACTAAACAGGGAGTTTACTCAAAACTTCCTATAACTAGGCAGAGTTGTTTGGCAAACTGAATCCGCCACAGTAACACCAATTCCTTCCTCCTTGTGCCCCACCACATGTGAAAAGAAACAAACAGAGCAACAGACTAAAAGCAAACAATTAATTACCACAAATTAACTACATTTATTACATACAAATCAGTACTTGTTTCAGTTTTCTTACTTATTCTTGTAAATGGACTTTTTTCTAGATGATGAAAGGCATTCACTTATTGAAAGAAAAGAAGAAAAAAAGAAAGCTATAATGCCTCTGTTCCTCCTGCAAGTACATTACGCACGCACAACATGCCAGACGCTTTTCTCACTGATCATAAGTGTCTTTCACCTTATGGTAAGGGACTCGCAGAAACCACCACCAGCACTGAACAGCTTACAATAAACTCACCATGGACAGTTTAAAGCAGCTTTGGGCTACCCCGCCTCGGTGAGCTGTCAGTGGAGACACAGAAACTGAACCAGGATCTGAACACATCAAGGTATGGCTGTAGCTGTAACTCACCAAAGTTCACAAAACAGATGCCTTGCTCTGCCTTCCTCTGACCTTAGTTATTCCCTGGCCTTCTCCACAGGACTCCCAAACCCGTACCAGAATGCAACAGAAGCCATTCGGATTTTGCAAACCAAAGTCCAAGCACTGACCTGAGCACACAGCATGGTGTTGCAGGGCTGTGGGTGAAGCAGCAGGAAACATTTCCCTTTTGCCTGGTCCTGAGCAACAAATTCCCCAGCACAGACATCTTTGCAGCATGTATCTGCAGAGCCCTGGATGTCTCTGGGAGCTGTGAGGACCATGGGCACCCCTCAGAGGGCTGGGAAACCCAGAACCTGTCTGCAACTTCTTTTTTTTTTTTTTTTCTGGATTAAAAAAAGGCAATTGCCTCATACTGCCTACCTCTTCTGACAGAAGCCACAAATTTTCAAAGCTTCTTGTTGAGCTATTTACAGAAGAGCTCCCCTGCTACCGTCAATCCAAACAAAGCAGGCCAGGTTAGAGGACAGGGCTTTCCTAGAGCATCTTCCTTTGCTCAGGTTCAGGAAGGCAAGGGCTGGCCAGGCCAGCTGAGGGGTGGTAATTGGCAGCCAGAGATGGCAGCAAGCAGCTGCAGGGGGTAACCACCTCTTAGATGCCTTTGTGGAGCAAGCCCTGGGAGATAGGCTCCTGGTCTTTCTACAGATACATGTCCTCCTCTCTACCTTCAGTAACCCAAGCATCTTTTCAAGGTGGAAGCTCTGTGTTGCTCAGCTTTCTTTTCTGCAAAAGCTGCTTACCTTTCTTTTCTTTTGATACTTTATAAGAATATGCATGTAATTTAACTTTCTTTCTCCCAAAACTATTTTTCACTTTCTTTCATTGTTTGCCTTTCTTTGAAAAGAGCTTTGAGAACCTAAGGTGGAAATTGTCAATTATTAAAGTAGTTTGAAAGCATTTACAATATTTTCCATAGTATAAAACACTCCGAGGAGTTAGCAAGCATAAAATATAGAGGCTTTCCTCTTACAATTCTTGCAGAGATTTAGTGCTGACAATTATAAGAATGCAAACAATATTTCCAGCTTAACTGTTCTTGTGACTAAGCAATTTATTAGGAGTAATTTGCTTAACGTGGGGATCAAAATGCAGAGCTCACCTTGTAGTATATGGTTGTGACACTGGAGGCAAGGAACAGAGGATAGAGCTTATTCAGAGAGATTCATTTTTCTAATAAGATTTGAAGAGTTGTCTTTTTCTTCCTTTAAACATAACAAAAGAGCAGCATTTCTTCTCAAGGCTTGATTTCAGAGACAGATTTAAAATTGCATTGGATCTTTCTGAGGCCCTTAAAGGCATCACAGAAGAAAGATTGCTCTCCTTTGCTATTCTATATCCACGTTACTGAGTTTATAGTTAATTGAATTGGTACAGCGTGGAGTGGTGTTTATGCATACTGTCTGTTTTCTGCTTTTTTAAGTGGAAATGAATTGTGAGAAATTACTGGCTTACAAAAAGTGTAGATACAGGCTACTGCACTGCAGAAACTTGTGTCTACATCTTTGTCCATTAGGGTACACCTCATTGCTCTGATGGCTGGAAATGCTCCAAACAACTCGATGCCTGGATAAAATGGCAGAAATGAGCAGCGACAAGGATCATAGCATTTCTTCACAGCCTGAACTCCCCAGCCCTGCCCCTTTTGCACACATATTACAATAAAAGCTTAGTCGCAAATATCCTGAGCAGGAAGAAGGGCTGTGAGTTTCCTGCTTAATGCCCTGCCCTGCAGCCCCCAGAGTGGCAGAGCTACTGCCAGCTCAGTCACCCTGGGTGGACAGCAGCATTTCCAATGTTGGGCTGGTTCACACAGAGCAGAGTCATTTTTTAGTGACCGGTAGTAGTTGGAGCTTCAATACCTTCACAGGGCAATGAACACCTTGATAGCAACCGGTTAAAGAAACAACAGAAATACCATCTCTCCCATCCTGCTGGAAGTAAGAGGAGCAGAGGGATGGGGCAGTGATGGGATGAAGGGCAAATGCTGGCATTTCTGCCAGTCCACTGGGGTCTGCATGCCTGGGGGGGCCCTTGCATCTCTCTGCATCCTCCTTGTACGCAGGTCACAGGGCCTCTGGGTGCTCTATGCCCCCCAACACCTTCCCCCTGCCCTATTCCTTCAGCAGGACCCCGATTTTCCCCTCCTGTTTTCCCATTGCCTCCCCCAACTCTGCCAGCACCCAGCACCAGGACCATATCAACCTCTCTCCTTCCCAATTAAAGTTAATCTTACTGAAATGCGTGGTGGTCTGTCTCCACAACATTCCATCCCAAGGAAGGTGTTGCCAGCACTTGATCCCGCACAAAGAGAGGTTTATATGGATGCAGCACCCACAGGAGTTGGGGGGACCCTAAGTATTCCCAGCCCATGCTGAGATCCCTTATTCCTACACAAGCACATGGGCATGCAGTCCCGTTGGCCCCTCCACCAGCTGGATCCCTCCTGGAAATTTTGCCTCCCTGGAGGCAAATGGGCCTCTACAAGGACAGTGGGCAAGAAGACCCTGGAGGGGGGCCAAGCCATCACCACTCGACTGGGAGAGAGCAATGTAAGCCCTTACACGGTGAGCCTCTGCACAAGGGTGTATGCAGAGGGGCTTTTCACGAACTCTGGCAAATGCCTGTTTTGAAAGATACATACCAGTAAAGAAAATACATTAATCCATCCATTAAACACACGGGCAGTTCTGGCCCCACTGCATGTTTGGACACTTCTTGCCAGAGCAGCACTCTGGTTTCTGCATGTTACCTCCAGAAAAAACCTGCATTTTGAACAGTCTTCAGTGCCGAGAGCCAAAGCTGGAGAAGACAAGAATAAGGGCACCACAGAGGACATGCATTCAGTTGCTGGGAGGCAGCCACGAGCTCTCTACTGTGAAGTGGCTTTTACTGGCATCACCTACTTGCTCTGACACCTGATGCCCTCCAGAGAATAAACAGAAAACACATCAGGAAAATAGTCAGGAAGAACAGACAGAAGACTGTTACTGGGTTTACATTTTCCAGGCCTGATTTGCAGTGAATAGTCAAGCTTTGCTGCCAAGGTAAGGGGCACTGGGATCCAGAGTGAGACCTGGTATTCTTGGCTAACTGAATTAACAGTGGCAATAGATAGCACATGGCTCACTCTGGCTGTATGCAGATAGGGAAAGCACGCTGAAAAAGCCATTTGTGTTTTCTGAGAGCTGTGGTCCTCATCTGCAAATTTCAGCATTGAATCCAGCACTCCTGAAACTTTTGATCAACAAAGAACACTCTCCTAAACAGATGACTTTACTCCTCATACAAGGAGCTTTATGCTGATGATTCAGGTTTTGTATGAGGTAGTAGAGCAATGAAATATATCCCACTTACCCTGAGAAGACTCAATCCCCACCTACACTGGATTTGAGAAGAACAAAATCCATATGCTGCATTTCCTGCAGACCCAGTTCTGTTCAGTCACCATACATGTTTGTTTGCAATAACTGCGAGTTCTGCCAAAAAAGGGTTCTTAAAATGCATTTCCATTGTGGTGGTCATTTGGTTTCTGATAGCAAACTGGTGAGATACGTACATCACAGTCCAATCCCATAACATCACAGCTTTTAAAGCCAGTTACACCCCCTTTAGATCCAAAGACCTGTAGCCATAATCAGGGCAAACTCCTCCTGAGCAGCCGCCTTTGGCATTTCCTGATCCCAAATGTGACAGGGCTGTTCCAGCCCCAGCATTTACTGTTCACTTTATTTATGTTTCAGCACAGCATTTGTGGCAGCCTCTGTTCTAAATCTGGCATTGGGAATATGGGGCATAGGAGGTATGGGTAGATTCAGCTGTACAGCAAAAATAATGAAGATTTCTTGATGTCCATGACAGCTCCCTGTTATATTTCAAGTGCAAGTGCATCCTCCATCTGTTTTCTTTTTTCCTACAGAGATATATCTTAAAATAATTAAAGGAAAGCAATATCTAAACATTGCACCTTTCTGTTACAGTCCAAGATCTAAAAGCAAATCCAGCTGACATGTTGCTTCTGACTAGTATTGTCTGCATGCCCACAGCTAACGCACTACACATTAAATCAACCTCAGAGTATACAAACACTCTTTACAGATAGTTGTAACTTCTGAGTTTGTTCAAATGCTTTATTAGATTCTCTTTCCAAGCCCAAGTTCACTTTTCTTTCTATCTTTTGATTATTATAGAGATGGATGAGGTCAAAAATTCCCCAAAGTGACTGCCCAGAATTTAAAGAAAACAACTTAAATCCATGACAGTTAAAATGGTCAGTACTTAATTGGAAAGGCTCAAGCTCTCCATGGATCGCAGAAAAAGGTCCCTTTCCCGTTTCCTACTACGAAGCTTCATTTCTGAGTCTGCCCAGCTGGGATAGCAGGCTCCCAGCCAGACCCCATTCCCTACTCCCATGCCATACGCTGCAGGAGATCCAGGGCAAGGGGCTTATCATGTCTCATTTGAACATTGCCTCCTGGCAAACATGAAAAGGCTAATTTTGTCACCATTTGTCCCTCCCTTTCCTGTGGGGTGAACAAATCAACCTGGAGCTTGAGGCCTGCTGACAGAGCCCAGCTTCTCTATAGTCTCAGGAACATGGCCATTGCCATCTTCACTGAAAAAAACCCAATGAGTAAATTTACACACTGTAAGTTTGGTATCCATCCATTTAAGCCAAGAATGCCAACATAATGCATTCATTTGGCCCATGAGGTCTCCTCATTCATAAAAAGAAAAAACAGATGCCTGGCTACCCAATTGCTCTAATTACTTAAAGAAGTTTCTGATGCTGGAAATGGCTACAGCATACATAATTCAGCCTCGGTACCTTTCTCAAACACAAGACGAACACATCAGTGTATTTTATATAAGTCTCCCAGGACATTTGTTATTTTATTTACCTGAGGTCAATTTAGATTTAAGTGCTTTAAGCAGCTAAAGCCAAACAATGTTAACCTCCTAGTTGTCTTGCCATCCCAATTATATTTTTAACTTTCTACTGTGTTCTCTCCATGCCTTGTTTCTTCATGTATAAACGGTTTTCAAGCACAGATTACCTTAAGTGTACTAATGCATAAGCTAATATTTTATTTCACAGAGCTTGAGAAAAGTAGAAAAACTGCAGAATTTGCACTCCACTGCCACTTGTTAGAAGTTAATACTAACAAGTGCAGCCGCACTGTCTTTGAACAGAGCCAGCACTGCCAGGCTGTGCATGACATTTTGGGTTGTTATAACTTGTAGAATATTCTGCTTTCTGATTCCTGTGATAGTATGTGGTGGAAAAGACTTGAGGGTAATTGCTTGAGAGCAGAAAACTTGTTTCTTTCTGTTTAAGCACTTGGATGGGATTAGATGTGACATAGCTACGCGTGATCTTGCAGAAATCATTTAATTTGTCTGTGCTTTCTGTCCTTATATGCAGAGTCAGGACTTTATAGTACTGGCTTAATAAGCCTGCAGTGGTCATCTGAGAAGATATGTTCAACAGTTCCTGTGTAATGATCACAGATCAGTTAGCTCAGCCCTGAATCACTTCGATTCCTTATACATTTCCTACTCACAACCTGGAGAGCAAATTATCTCACAGTTTTAAAATTGTGGCCTGCAGCCCCATGCCAGAAAAGCAACATGCACCTTGGGTCCCACAAGTGGGACAAAGACCCAGTGTGTGGGAGACCCTGCGCGTTTCCCCTAAAAAATTCCCAACCAAATTTCAGATTTCTCTCAAATTTTGCAGGCATAGCTTGTTCTGTAACATAGATGAAGATGATTTTCTTTGCACATCTCTACACTGGTGGAGCCAGGAGTCCCTCCTGAGTGTTGGGGAGATAAGCACGATGGGTTATACTGCAGCACACACCTGCTCTGCAGGCTGTGCATACCCATCATCACCTTGCAAAGACCTCTTGGAAGCCATTTATGGCCGTTGAAGCCACCATCTCCTGCTCTCACTTAGGTGTTGACCTATGTGAACTGATCATGTGGTAAAACCTTTCTTCCTCTATCTACAAAAGTTTGACCTGTTCATGTAAATCAGTACAGAAAGGCCAGCTATGATCAAAAGATTATGAGCCTGGTCAGTAATGACCTTGGACTGAACTTGGACAAGTGAGTCCAAAACTACACCTGTCCCTGATGGTGCCCAAACAGTTGTATATGGTCACATACATTGCCTGCCCTCAGCTCAGAGGCCATATAATTTGGTGAGCATCAAACCCAGAACAGGCAGATTTATTTGACATTTCCAAATAGGTGAGGTTTCCCCTTTTTCATTTACTTGTGCTTCACTGCATGCAAAGGGAGGGAGACACAAAGGATCTTACATTTTTGTGTTGGCTAAACATGTAAGCCCACTAGTTATATTATAAACACAAACTTTTTAAAAAAATGTTGACACTGGGTTTGTAATGAGGATTAGATTAACTGAAGTGAGCTTTCCTTCAGTGAAGACAGATTTTCAGCTGTTACCCAACATGGCCGTTACCCAGCTGTGACCCAAAGCAATGTTTTTTAAACAAAAACTGTATACCTTAAAAATCTGCATGATAGTTGATACCACAATGAAGATTTATTTAAGGGGCTGTGACTAAGATCTATCAGCAAGTGTCTGGTCTTCCAGGTCTGCTACTAAGCCTGTTTGAAAACACCAAACCTCCTTACTGAGTCTATCTCCTCTGTCCGCGCTGACATTGCTTACACGCAGCTTACTGTTTCTCTCTCTTTCTGCTGTTTTATCTTCTAGAACGTAGGTAAACTCTGAGTAGATCACAATTCAATGCAGTCACTACATCTTCCTCAAAAATAAAGAATCTTCTCAAACTCTCTTTGAAACCAAAGTATTTTGACTCACTGGTCTCATTTGTTAGCTTCATTAAGAGTTTAAGGGGACAGGTTAGAGGTCTGCATCCCTTTGCTTTCAGGCTTCATATTACAGTGGAAACAAAGCTACTCCACATATCATTACTACCCACTTGGAAATTAATAGAGCGGTGATTTTGGTAAAATATTTTACTGAAGAGAGTTAACTGAGCTGCTGCTGCTGTGGTGGAGTAAGTCTGTAGTAGGCATCAGCCTTACTTACTAGGGGTGTATGTGTATATATGTATATGTGTATATGTGCATATCTGTGTCATGCAATAGTAAAGACTCTGCCCCTTAAAATTTGTCACCTACTCTAAGTGCGCATTCATATATTTAATAATATTTTCAATGGATCCTGCTAAGTCCTGCTTTAACTAACAAGCAAATGAAAATACGATATAGTAAAACTTAAAAACTACCACCACAAACAGTACTACCAGTTTACAGAAAACTCAAGTGGAGGCCTCTGACTAGAAGCAATGATGGGACACATGAACATATACAGATAGGGAGCATTTGTCCATCCCCTATACAATCATGTTCAATACCTATTCTCTTCAAATTAGTGGCTTTCTGACTGCACGGTCAGCTCTTTTGCGAACAGATCTTTCCCTGTGGCAAATCCCAGCACCAAAGTGGAGCCGCACAACGGCTGCACAGCCGTTCACCCCTTGCTCCCACACTTTGTGTTGCCAGCTCTTGAGTGGCTGGAAATTGCTTCTGTCAGGAACGAGCACAGGCAGCAGCACTCAGAAATGTTGTGATAAAAAGAGACAGCCAGTGCCCTCCTCAGTGTTTTGTTTGGATACTCTTCAGCTCTCCATTACACATGATAATGGGAGGCTGAATACCCTGGATAATGACAAACCTAGATAGTTTTTCTTTTTCTGCCCATTCAGTGTTTCTGCTCTGTAGTTCCCAGGATGCTCATTTCCAGGATGCTGGGTTAGCTCATAGGCAGCGATGCAGAAAAGTGCCAGCCCACTCACAGCATCTTGACCCCAAGCCCCAAGCAGAGCCGGACAGGCTGGGAGAGCTCAGGTGGGTGCCACGTGGACAGGGCTGCACCGCTGCTGGGTTTCTGGAAGCAACAGAGCTATGTTCACACACCACTGCATTTGAGCTAAGTCCTGCCAGGTCCACACTGGCTCTTTGTCTTTGATACAATTTACCCACAAATTAGATAATCTGTTCATGGAAAATGAGAAATGGATCTATCGGCTGGTTCTTTTGTAAAACTAACACTTTGCAGCAGCAACGACGAAGCACGACCTCGGTGTAGGCGCTATCACTGTTGCTTTGACACCTTGCTGACCATGTTCAGCATGCCAACAGCTATACCCCTCAGTGAGCTGACACAGGTACCAGAAGCTGAACCTTAGGAGGACTTTTTGCCTGTGCTGGTTATCCCAATCATCTGCTGCTTCTGACATCTCAGGTCCATCACTCAGCACTAGTCCAGCTATTTCTATGCAGTCCTGTCATGTGCTCTGTGGGCACAGCCTGAGCCTTTGCTGTCCAACCATGTCTTGATTTGCCAGAAGCTTGCCCTTCAGTACTCTCACTCGCACTGGTTTGAGATCAAAAGACTTCAATATCCTACAGACCTGAGACTTTAAAGTTATATAGGCATCTCAACATGTATCTAGATGCCCATGGTTTTCTGAAAATAATTTACCTGAGTGGAAAATAAGTGGCTAAATACCTGTTAAGGTCTGTGCCTAAAAATTTTAGAGTATTTCTATCAGCAGCTGCAGGTAAGGAGTCATCATGGAGACTTCAGCCCTCCACTAGTACTGGGAAATGACACATAGACACTTAGCTGCAAAAACCCAATATTTAGAGGTCTGGCTCCTAGCACCTATGTACCCCTAAACTTCCAGTCCTAAGGTCTCAGTCCTTTTGCCCGTGATTACCTGAATACATAAATGTCACAAAGTCTTATGAAAAAGATTGATGATACTCTGAAAGTGTTAACTTGAATTAATAAGACTTTGGGGGTTGGGGTTTGGGTTTTGGTTTTTTTTTTTAGTAGATCTGCTAGCTAGATCTGCTAGATCTAGCTCTCCGCCAGTCCACTTCATTCTGCCTCACAAGGGATTACCATGGCAAGCCTGAACTTCTACATTAAGAGAGTCAAATTAATTATGGAACATTATACCCTAGTAACACAGTCAGGACTTCCTGATAAATCTTTGTTGTTGTACTGTTTATTGATATGCCGAGCTGTTACACAGTTTCCACAATTACTGGAACAGAGATTCACAAATAACAGATAACCACTTTCTCTTAAAAATCAGGTAATCACTTTCCCTTAAACCAAACATATTTATGGGAATGTTAGATCAGAAGTAGCCAAGAACTACATCTTTCCAATGTGTCTTTTACAGTCTAACCCCTGTATTTACTCTAGATTTTTTTTTGCCACCAATAATGATCTTAGATAAACCAGTGTATGTTTGCTCCTATATGTTTTCTATACACTTCTGAATATCTAGGTGGAATTGCAGATTATAGTTTGCATTCCATCATCCTGAAATAAGATACCTTTCTGTGATAATCTTGTAAATGTTGTGATCTTGATTGTCTCAATAAAATTTTCTTTTAGGAGATCCATATACAGATACCTAATTAAGTTAAGCATTTTGTGTATCTACCTCATTTGGTGAGGTCACACTAAATGAGTGCTGGTTTAGAAGTCTTTGAGAGCATTTTACTACATTCCCATACCCAACTTCATCAGAAAGAAGTCCACGCTGACCTGCATGGCATACTTCTACCTCTCTGTGGCCAGACTCACAGACTCGCTTTGTCACTAATCCTCCAACTTCAGGGAAACTGCCTAAGGACTATAATGGTATTCACTTGAGTAAAGGCATCACAGCCTGTCTCTTCAAAATAGTTTTCTTCTTTAAATCTGACTTGCACCTAGCTAATCTGGTATTTATAATCTTTAGAGCTGTGCAGTTTACTCCCGGCTACTAGTTGTAGTCCTTTTACTACAGTGCTGAACTGCACAGGGAGACTGAAAAAAAATTCAACCAAAACATCAGTCGAGTAAAGCTTTGCTTCCCAGAAGAGAAAAACTTGACAAATCTGACAGGCTAGTGCAAAAGGAGCATAGAAATCCCTACCAAAAATATGTGGGAGGGAACATATATTTAAAATAGGACCGCCTAATTCAGCTGCTAAATCAATGTAAGGAGCTCTGTACGGCTCTGTGTGCTGGAGGGAGAGGGAAAGACAGAGGGAGGGAGAGACAGAGAAGGAGAGAGGAGCAGAGACAGGGAGGGAGGGAGGGAGGGAGGGACA
>VZTL01048432.1:70299-86666 GCA_013400535.1 Scopus umbretta
AGGGAGGGAGGGAGGGAGAGCGATGTGCCTTTCACAGAGCTGGGAGCTTGATGGGAATGTTTGATTAGCTTCTCTCTGAAAGAGAAAAGGTGTCCAGGCCTCCCTCCGCTGCCTGCCTCTCCTTCTGTAGAATAATGTTGGCTGGAGTTTGGGGTACAGAAAAGCTTGGAAAAAAATAACACTTTCATACTGTGTGGAGAAAAGGAATAAAAAGTTGCACACCTCAAGCAAGGTAATTCTGATGTAATTTCTCTGCTATATTTATTCATAGGGGGAGGGGGGAGTTGCTTTTTTGCCTGTTGATAATAGTTAAATATTTTCACTGCTAAGAAACTGTAATAAAAAAACTGACATAATTTTTTGTTTAGCATTCCAGCTGTGTGCATAGGAGCAAAGACCTAAGAAGATGAAGACGTAGATGTAGAATGAAACTGTACTTTAAATTATATATACTTCATTAAGTATTTATGAAAGCATTAAACCCCTACTGTTAAAGCAGACACATATACTCTCTGCCTGAACAGCAAGGGCTTAACTATTTGACAAAGAGTGGTGAATGTTAGTCACACGCCAATAGACATATATATGCCTACTGTTCAAATTGTGTGTAATAGGTAATGCAACTCGTTCCCTAGGTTTAAAGCGGTTTTGCTTTCAAGACTTTTTCTTTGTCTCTTTGATCAATAGGAAGGTGTGTGTTGTATCATTAATTAGCACTACCTGACACTGGGGAGCACTAATCTCCAAGATACAGAACAGAGAATGGTATTATTCCAGTGATATGTATTTATATGGTGTGAACTCCCTTGCTAGATGAGTAGATACAGACGTATGAACAGTACAGTAGCCTAGACGCTACATATCCTTTTGTGCTGAGTGCTTGTTTTGCTGGTGAGGCTCCAAAAATGAATAGCATTGTCAAGCCTGCCACAGCCGTTCAGCTCTCTGCAGAGAGATTAGAGTCTCGATAAGTCTCTTCAAAATGCAGTTTCTCTCAGACTAGTATGAACATGAATCAAGTGCCCCAAGCAAACTTTCAACTCTAGTTACTATTTTGTTCCTAGAGTTTATGGAAACTACGCCACATCCAGAGCAAAAAAAGAATTACAGATTACAGAGGCAGATCCTCCTTGGAGCACACTCCTTTTCCTCTAACCTCTCCAAAATTTAAACAAAGCACCAAAACCAAGCAAGCAAACCCAGGGAAAAAGTCGTTTAGATGACTTTTAAAATACATTTGACTGAGAACAGCAATGGAGTCATACTTCTTCATAGCTTGTATTTTACTATATACATCCTAAAATTAAAAACACCTTGTATTTGACTACACTCAAAGAATATCTGTTTTTCTGTATCTGTAGTACCATGTTCTTCAGACTTTATTCAGTTCATCACTTGAATGACAGTCATGGCGTAAGACTGGTCTCTTTCAGAGATGCAAAGAGAGCTCAAGCAAAAATAACTGCATTACATATGCACATTACTTTTGGAATATTAAATCAGTATCTTTTTTTAAACGGACGTATTTTGCTTGCATATTTTATCTAATCCTTCAAGTTACTGGGGTTGTTCTCACTGGAATGACAGAAGAGACTTCCTGTCTTTCTGTTATTCAAGACTCAAGAAATGGTTTTTTTAAAAAAGAAACCTTGACTGTCCTGCCGATATAATTGAATATTGCTTTGTGTTTCCACCTGTAGTAGGAATGTTATGTTCTTAACTTGCTCGCTACTTTATGTAAGACACTTCTTTCCCTAGTAGTATTCTTACATGTCACTTATGACTGGCTGGTTGGACCAAGTAGTTTTACTAGCTAAACCAGGTTTCCTCACACTTGGGATGCAAAAAAGATACCCCATGTGGATTCTCTTGTGTCTAATAGGAATGAGATCCTACTGAAGCCCTTCCTTTAGCGGGGATATTAACAAGATGTTCCTTCTTCATTCAGCTACTTACTTACTTTCACAGAAGTAGTAGGAAATTAATTTTTACACTCCCTTTTGTCAAACTTGATTAATTGGAATATTTCTAAAAGGGGGCTGCCTGAGCCACAGTGTGAACACAGAAGCTGGGAAAACAGGCTAATTACTTCATGTGAAACAACAGAATTATTTATTATTTCTGGCCATTATATTTTAGAAAACATTGCTAAAAATAAACCTGAAGTTTACATAGCAGTGGCGTCAAAGACTTGTACTGTACCTGGTCTACCTGGAGAATTTTTAACTTTTTCCTTTTCACCTCTGAGCCACAAATAAAGCTCTAGATAGAAAATGTAGCTTTGCCCAGTAGCTTTAAATGCTAACCCAAGGCTCAGAACTTGCACGTTCAAGTCTCTGTTTTACCAGAAGTCTCCTAAATAATGGTAGGTAAGTCACTCAGGGCACCTGGCTGAAACGAGCAATAAAAGTGATAGCTCAGTTTACTATCTGCAGCTGTGACTGTATTCTTCCTTCAGTGTCTTGAAGATAAACACATAGAAAAAAATGTTATGGCACTCACAGACTTGAACGCCCCGTACAGAGATACTGGCATGGGCAGGTGCCGGAGCAGTGAGGTGTGTGTTGGCCCATTGCAATGGGGTGGGAGGCACCATCTTTTCTGGACTGGTGGTGAAAAACAGCAGTCCAGGATTTCCTGACAGCCCTGGGGGATGTTCCGGACCTCTGAAGCTCTAAGTCCACCAGGACTCCTCCAGTGTGCTGCAGCATCAGCTGAGACTTAGACCTCCCATTCCAGGCTCAGAAAGTGGACACAGATAATATTCTGAAAGCCCATCCATCATACAGGTCTTGTTGGTCTGTGTTGGAAAACAGACACACAGAACAAAGCAAAAATAAATGCAAAATTTTTTTTTTTTTTTTTTTTTTTTTTTTTTAAGGAGAGAAAAATAACAGTCATAGTAGGTGGTGTACATAAAGCCAGGGAGGATGCAGCTACAGCAGTCACAGGTCTGCCCTCCTCACCTTCCTCCTCTGGAGTAGTTTTTAAGGCTGGAGTCAGAGAGAGAAATAGGTGCTTAACACCTACTTAGAGCACTTCAATTCCTCCTTTGAACTTGCCGAGGCACAAGGAGCCCCCTTGTCCCAGCGCTGGCCTGGGGTGCCTGTGCTAGAGCTCAGCTGGGACCTGGGACAATGCGGCCCCTGTTCTGGGCCCGGCTGTCGCACAGAGACTATAATTATCTCTCTTCTAATGACCAGCCAGGCAAGATAACAGTTTTTATGCTATGTTTAGAAAACAATGTCTTACTACAAATTGACGGTTCATTCGCCTGTAAAAGAGCCTCTCTAACAGTCCTAGAGCAGCTGCCATTCTTTTGCATCCCGGTTCCTTTATTTGCGGCACATTTCACACTTGGAAAACTTGGGTGAATGGGGCGCAGGCAGCGCAGCCTCCCCCTGCCACAGAAGAGGCTCGGAGAGGCGCACAAGTGCCCAGAAAATCTGTAGCCGTTTAGACTGTACCTCTATTCGTAAATTAAACTCTTGACTGGCTGGCTCACAGCAGCCTGCGTCGTCCTTGTGAACCCTGTTGGCCCCCGACCCGAAGGGGTTGCAAGCACTGCTGCGGGCGCTACGGAGGGGAGCAGTAAGACTGCCTTTTGCTGACTCTGGATAATGCCCTGTGGAAAGCAAGCTGCCGCAAAAAGTGGGATGTGAAGGGACTTGCTGCAGATCAAACAGGAGCATGTATTACTGATGAGCTTTTCTTCCAGTGGTGTGGCCCACAGACAAGTCGGGGGTCTGCTGAAGTTATGTAGGCTCCTAAGGTGGCTATGGGGTAGCTACACTGGCCAGCGGAGATTGGAGTCTGTGTGGATATATCTGACCCTTGCAAACACTGGGAGGTATCCGAAGTGGGCAGTCCTGACAGCATGGCAGTCATGGGTTAGCTACCCGAGTATTTGCTCTGGGTTCTGCAAACATTCTGCACCAAACTCTGTGCTGGGGCAGCTGTACATTTAGTGGTGTCTGAGGGTTGCTCCCACATCCCCTGCCGGTGTCCTGCCAGCAGGGGAGGAGAGCCCTGTGCAGCCAGCTCACCCTCACCTCTCTTGCCACCTTCTCTGAGCTGGCAGCAGGACGTGGCTGGGTTGCCTTGGGCTGCCTTTCCTATTCAGGCTCATTTTTGAGCAAATGAGTCCTGGGAAAAAAGCAGAAAGTGTTGATCAGAAAGTTAGTTTCCCGATGACTTGGAACCAGCAATATTTCTCACAGAAATGTACTTTAATTAAAAAAAAATAACACCATCTGTAGCTCTTTCTTTCCCTTTTGAAGCAGAGCACCCAAATCTATAGCTCATATCCCAAACTGGAAACAGATTTACATTCAAAAGAGTATTTATAACCACCTCTGCTTCACTCAAATCATCTTGGTTTAAGCAGTTCTTAATCTGACAAGTCTTACTGTCATGACTGAACTAGCTTTCCAGCACCCATTAAGTCCATCCTACCTTCGCTTTATCTCCAGAGTTTCAGAGTGCATTAAGAGGTCAGTGGCACATTAAGAACATGGTCTGTGTCTGTTATCCTTAAATGTGTCTCATTCTACAGGACATCCTAAAGACACGGATATAAAAAATACTTTCAAGATCAACTTGCATTTGCAAACTGTTTTTCAGCCTGTCACCTTATAAAATAGCTTTGTAAATGTAACGTGTAACACAGTGGCCAACAGTCTCTCGGCTGGCAGCTGGTTTCATATGAAAAACGCATAATTGCCAAGTGACAGTTTTACAGGCGCCAAAATTTCTGGGAAAATTCTGAATGATTTTGTGTAGCTTCATGCAGTCCTTTAATGTCCCCACCAGGATGAGTTGGGGATTTCCAGCACCTCCAGGCTTGTACTTAAAACTGTGGAAATTTTTACTTCTCCAAAATCACTTGTTTACAGGGAAGTTTGGACGCGGCCACCTCTGTGCTTCTTGATCTCCCTGCCAGGTTCCTTTAGGGATTCAGAAGGCCCCATTCTTTTTGATTTTCCCCAAATAAGTCATTTACCCTTGAGGCCATAGAACAAGGGTGAGACATAGAGGAAAGCTGGCAGTAGCACTGTGTATCCTGGCCCTGGTCATCTTCAGTGAGTTAGAGTTACAAAAGGGTAATGGCTCCATGACTCGGGGGGCTATTTTCACAGCTGCCAGCCAGCTGAGGACAATGGGAGTCCATCCTGCTCACCTTAGTGGGAGCCCATCTTTCTCACCTCACTTGCAATGGATCAGCAGCACTCCAGCATTTTGTTCTCCTGGGCTTGGTGGAAGAAGTTTTTGGACACGGAGCATATGAATAAAGAGAGGCTGTTTGGAAATGAGGCTAAACAGGAAGGAGTGTCCAGATGAGGGAGCAGAAAGGTTAGAGAAGTTTAGAGTAGTTACAATGGAACAATTTGGTACAAAGGGGATTGCTTGCAAGGTTAGGCTTGTGGAAGAGTGGCTGGAAAGCTGCCTGGCAGAAAAAGACCTGTGGGTTCTTCCCATCCCTGGAGGTTTTCAAAAAACGTGTGGATGTGACACTTCAGGACATGGTTTAGTAGGTGTGGTAGTGTTGGGTTGATGGTTGGACTAGATGATCTAGAGGTCTTTTCCAACCTTAATGTTTCTATGATTCTATGATTCTGTAAATACAGGCATCACAAAGTCAGACAAGTCTTCTTTCACCCTGCTTTGGGGACAGCCTTTCTACCAAACTGCATCTCAAAACATGCAGTAATGTGGGACGTAAAGTTTCAGGCTTCCATGGTCTACATCTTCTATTCTCAATGGTGATACCTGTATATACAAAGAAATACATGTTATGTGATAATTAGATTTGACGTAGAAGCTCATACAGTAATCTTCTAAAGCCAAAGTTCAGAACAAACGTCCCGAGCATGGAAGTGGATTATGCAATACTGAGGTCTTCAGGCTTAGTTTTGTTTTAAAAACAAAAGACCATAAGTTACAAGTTCCTGCTCCCAGTCCATGTGATAAGCACAGTTTTCCCTTTTGATCTTGGGCTCACAGAAACAGAATCCTGTGATTCATCTCTGGGATGAAACAGCAGGTTTTAAAAGCTTCTAATAAACAAAATTAGTAAATCAGTGTCAGCCTGGTCCTGAGACATATTTCTCAACAATTTCTGGCTGCACCTACATTGTAACAGTATCCAGGACTGGGCTCTGGAGGCCACTTTCTCTGCCACCATGTTTTCCAGCTCTGGAAGTCTCCTCGAGGGCACTCACTGCACTGCCGCAGTAACAAGACATAAGGCTCCATCCTCACTGCAGCCTTTCACCATGAGACCTTGAGGAGCAGGACTCACCTCCAACCCAGGAGGAGGAGACAGGACAGACTTCCAAATCCAAAGATCTCTCTGAAGATGACAGCAGAGAAGCATCCAGCTTATCCACAGAAGTATTGGTAGACTCTGCCTAAAGACTAGACTAGACTAAAGACTAGCCTTGGACATTCTCTGTGAGGAGTATGAGAAAGCACAGATCTAGTAAGTGGCCTTAGGAGCCCCTCATGGCTCAGACCAGCAGGACATGAATGCCACTTCCAGTAGGAGATACAGACATGCCTTTTGCATCTGGCTACCACAACATCTTATGGATATCCCCTGAGCATCCAGGTGGCACCTCTATACCCCACGCCTAAGGAAGGAGGGAGCCTGGGCTCCACCTGCTGGGCATGGGGTAGGGTGGCAATGCACAATGTCCTGGGATGTGGGGTCGGGCATCCTGCCCCTTGGCAGCTGACTCTGCAAGGATGGCAAAATATTTGCAGTTCCCAGCAAACCAGCACTAGAAGAAGACTGAGGGCCATAAGGCATTTTGGGGTTGTTTTCTGATTTGCCTTTTGTAGTAACCTCCTTTGTAGCACATCTTTTCTAAACTAAAGGTGTCAGAGAGATATCTGAGAGAGCTGGAGGGAAAGGTTTCCAAGCAGGAATAATGCAGTTAGTCAGGAAGAAATAATATTCTTTGAAAAGTACAAAATATATAAGGGGAAAATATTAAGTAGTGCAAGGACCATGAGACTATCATTTTTACAGAGAACGATAATGCAAAATTGAAACTACTTTCTTAAATTTGTTTCACCGGTTTCCACCACAGAAGCAGATTTCAGCTTAGCTTTTCAAAATGTTTTCTACAGCTTCCCCGGTGCTTCCTGATTTGCTGAAGATATTTTGTATAAGATGCTTCCTTGATCAAGTTATCTTTACTAGACATTGATGAATCTCACCACTTACTGCCTTATTTCAAATCTGTGACACATGCCATTGTAGTTCCGGATATTTTTTTTTTAATTGCATATATTTTCTGAATCCTTATCCAACCAGTCCATGGCCTTGGCATGAGGCATCGGTAGTCATACTGACTGCAGGAGATGCTGAATTGATAAAGGTTTTCTGTGAGATGTATAAATTTACTAGTGTGCTTAAGGATCAGTTTTGCTTTTGACTTAGGCATATAAGTCACTTTTGTAGTAAAAGGATACATGTAGCTTTAATAAATAGAGCACAAAGTTTCTCTAAATTTCTGCTTCCAAATTTCTACAAAAAAAAAGGTGTCAAGTTTTGTTTGAACATGCTACAGAAATTCCAGAAACCACCCCCAGGGTGATGTGCAGTTTCTTCAGTGCCTTTAACGCAAATTCTTCACTTTTAGACCAAATATGTACCTTCAGGGGAATTCTGAAACACCACAATAATTCTTACTTTGCAGGCAGCACAAGAGCATGGTTAGTCAGCGCTTTTTTCGTTGCGCATCCAACCTGAGAAACCACGTATCGCACTTTAAAAAGTCACTTTGACTTGTTAAAACCGTGTGTTGGAAATAGAAATGGTGCATTTTCTAAAAGCTGAAAGAAATGTGGCCACGAATCTCATGCCACAAAGCTAGCACAGCCCTCGGGCACTGCTGAATTGCAGGTACTTCTCTTTGCCCTCAGTTTCTCGGGGAAAGGGCACTGCAGGGATTGATGGCCCCTGGCTGGGGTCTGACTGATGTTAAGAAGTAGTTAAATTAGAAAAGAGAAAGAAGTTCTCTGCCACAGTCAGCAAGCTCCAGTGCGCAGAGGGAGCATGGGCTCGAGCCTGGGAGCAAGGGGGCAGATGCATGAGCCGACAAGAACCGTGGTGGGGAGGAAGATGGAGGGAGTTCTCTGGACAGGGATTCACAGGTTTGAGCTCACAGCAATTCCCAATAAGCCATAAAAGCTGGGCATCAAAATGGAAAAAAAAAATGCATAATACATTAATAGAAACCAGGAAAGTACAGTGTAATGACCCTCATAGAAATTGTCATCTGAACAGTCCAAATTATATTTTCCCTGTGAGTGGGTGACATATTCTAAATGTATCTCTTCCTTTGCTGGAAGGGGCAGGTCAGACCAGCGTAATTGATGGTTATCTTGCTGAGGCAGATGAAAAAGTATAATCATTGCAGTTTTATTTAGGCTCTGAGAAAGATCTGGCAAGTTAAATCACACTGTAGTTTTAAATAAATTACCTTCTTCTGAAAGAGCTCTGTGGAAAGTAGAGAAATCATTCGTCACTGTTACTTCAATCTTATGTTGGTTTAATTTCAGGGTACTGCATGAACACAAAATGAGTAGTGCAGGGCTGCTTGGATGTTTTTATTTGGCTCTAAATTGATAGGTATACCATGTCTTCATTATACCTACCTGAATGGGGCTATTTTGGACTAAATTCTTCTTGCAAATCTGCATATAAATGTTTCTTGAAGCAGCTCCGAAAAAAAAGGACTCCTGTGCCCAAAGTGCAACTTAGGTAGAATTTAGACCTCTGAATCCACCCATACCTCACTTCAATGACTTGAGAGTGACTTGACAGGTACTCCATGACAGGTACTGGCTACCGGCAGTCCCCCTAGCCCTCTTCTGAGTCAGGGACCTCATGGAGCAGAGCAAGCACCGTTTAAAATGTAGCATGGCAGCCACAACAATCAAAGCTTTTGTAATAAGAAGCAGGTGGTGAGAAACCTTGACCAGGGATAACTGTATCAGGGTTGTCTGTGGTCTCATAGAGTTTGAACCCATGTTTCCTTCATCACCAAAGTTCCCCATCATCAGACACCAGGGTACGAAAGATTGGGATACTCCCCATTCTTCATGATGAAGCAGGGCCCCTGTGCAACCAGGAATGCCAAATGTGGGGTCAGAAAGAAAGCAAGTGAGAAGGGGCCTGACTTGCTGCTTGCTTGTGAGCAAAGGAGAGCCAGAGTATCCGGCTTTGCTCCTGAAAGAAGCATGTGTTTCACAGCAGTTCACAACTACATAAAAAGTAGAGTGAGTCAGTGAGACCAGGAAGGTCCTAGGACCCCACGTCCTCTTGCCCATTTGAATGTCCAAACCACAGGGCTGCAGCAAGGCTTCATAGGCATCTTCACAGCTCTTAGACTCCCAGATGCACAGTGGTCTAGTTTCAGTAAAGAGGGGAGAATGTGCCCAGGCATCCTCAGTATCCTGGGGGGATGGCACCCTTGCTCTCAAAAAATCTCTTCCATCGCTTCATAGAGGGCCTGCAAAAGGTGAGGCCTCTGCTCTCTCCAGGGTCATTTTGAATTCTTGGGGCTTCTCCAAGCAGAGGCTACCACCTCTGACCACCTCTGAGCTAACACTGCTGTGCACAGGTAGCCAGGGTCTTTCAGACCACAGGGGGAAACTTGACATGTTTTGTTCGTTAGGGGCAATAGGCCTACATCCATTTTAGGCAGCTCACAGACTACCCAGTAGGCTAAACAGCCCAACCTGCCTGTAGTTACCATGTCCTGACACTGGTAGACCAAGCCAATGAGCTGAACTTCTTTGAGAAACAGGGCCGACAGCTACCTCTGTATAGCAGTATGGTGTAAACCAGCACACGTTCAAGAAATGGAGCAGTGTCTAAGCCCTCAGCACCCATCTCTGAAGCAAAAGGCCTAAAAGGCAAGGAAAACCTGCAACAGCCAACTACAGCAGGCTGTCGAAGGGGTCACTACCGTGGGGGTGGAGGACCACCGCTGACCGGGTGTGGGATTTGTGTGGCCACAGAAAGCAGCTGGCAAACAGTCCGTAGTTACTGTTTAGGTGGTAAAAGAAATTATTCAAAATGAATAGCCCTGACTATAATCCTAAAGCTAGCTGTGTATGTTAATGCGCAGACTCTTTAAGGCAAAAGCACAAGCTGTCCCCAGGCTCAGAAACTTGTTTAGCAGTGGTTTGAGTGTTCATTTTATTAAACACACAATTGCCTAATGTGCAACATCCAATGCTCCTTACAACTCCTCCACCACAAGGGAAAGACCTGAAGCCAAAAAAGCCTGAGTTTCCTTGTCAGCTCTTTCTGAGGTGCTGGATAATGAAGCAGAGTGCACCACGGCACTCTGAAGCTCAGCACCGCCTCCAGGAAGCATTTTTGGATTCTCAGTCCTAGTTCCACCTGCCTCCAGCTGTCTGGCCAATATGTGCGGTTTGCAACCACAGCAGAGGCTCCTCTGAAAGCTGAAGAAGGTTGAAGAGTGCACATGATACAGGAAACCTTGAGTTTATTATTGATACTTCCCACAGTGTGGGCAATTCGTTTCTTTTCTTCTCTTTGATATGGCAAAGTATATCATGTCCTATCTTTGCCAATGGTGCTAGTACAAACACTAGCTTTCTCTTGCTTCAGTTACATCAAGCCCCTTGCAATTTCCTTCATATATGAAAGAAAATAGGTGAGCATTTACTCACCTTTTTTATATCAGAAGGTGATGAGGTCTGTGATATTTTTTAACTCCTGGATGCATATATTCTATTTCAGACCACTCAAAGAGTAAAGTCCAGCATCCCAGGTAAACAAGCTCACCAATGCAAAATTGGATCTTACATTTTGTGACCTGGCCTGGGATACCTACAGGGCAATCTAAGCCTCTGGAATGACATATAGTTACCAACTCAGCTTTTCTGGCTCAGCAAAACTTATTACCTGCCTTTTTAAAATAAACGACCACTTGGATTTTTTTTATTTTTTTTTTATGTATAGACTGTCAGAGCAACACAGTGCACTGAGGGTACATCATTCCTTCCCTCTGACAAGAAAGGGGATGAAATTAAATCACATGTGACAAGTGTTAGCCATATTACCTAGTGTGCACCAAAATGAACAGCTATTGTACTGCCAAGCAAGGTACAATACCATGGGGACAGAGCATGAGCATGAAACAAAGAAAGGGTTAAACACCTTTTTAAAAAGAGGCAAAAGAAAACAAAAAAAGAAATCTAAAATGTGTTCTTCTAGAAGATGACGACCAGCTCTTGTTTATCCAAACCAGTTTACTCACGCCTACACCAAGCCCATGTGATTTTCACATAAAGGGCACATATTTAACTCAGCCCACAGTGCTTAGAGATCATGTTATTAACTCCACGCTACTTGCTCAGATAGCTTTCAAACAAAGTCCACTTCTGTTTTTTTTTATGGTGCCAGTGCTGCTGCGATAGTACAACCCCTTGAGAAGGGGAACAATAACACACACTATTGCGGTACAAAGAGAGTACACAAATTAATTTCTGCAGCACAGGAGATTAAAGGAAATAAACTGCTTACTTCTGCAGAGACAAAGCACGTGGCAGCAGCAAAGAATTTTGGTTTGCACGTGGAACAGACAGCAGTGCCTGACACCAAAAATCAAGGACTTAAAACCTACACTTCCATCAGAAAATGTTATAGTTTGCCATACAGTGACAATTTATATGGATTTAAACCATCTGTTTGTTTGTAGCATGTAGCAGCGCTCTCAGTTCTTTATAAGAGTCAAGCTGCTAATAAAAGGTCAATATAAAAATCTTACTTTATCTTACTTTATCTTACTTTATCTTACTTTATACACAGAAAAGTAGTTTACTAACTCTGTCTCTTCCCTAACATTCAAGCTTTTTCAAGCATTTGTTGTAGGGAAAAAGTAATCAACATTTTTTCAAATAGAAATTTTATTTTAAGAGGTAAAATAGGATCTGCAGTAGGGAAACACTGAAGGAGGTGCTTCTTACTACATTTGTACTTGACTTAGCTGAGATTTAAGCACATGTTACTGTAATGTATATACTTAAGTGCTTTTCTGGCATAAAGGTAACTTCTGTTATGGCAGTCTGAAGGATACAGATGGGAAAATGTTCTCTGATAAACAAAGATCCAGCCTACAGTTTAGGAGATTTAATACTGAATGGTTGCTAATTACCAGTACTGACTGGGACTGCAAATACTGCATTAATGGAAATCTGATAAGGAGAAATCTCAGCAAAACTCATACTCCAGACTGACCCAAAGTAAAAACTTTTGGTTTTGCTTTAATGGGATCTATCCATTTGGTAAAGGAACAAAGGAACAATAGTTTTGTGTTTCATAGCAAACTGTCATTCTTGATCTACAGATAAACCATCCCCAAATATCCCAGTGGATCTACATGGACTTAAAATGTCATATGCGTGGATTAGAGCCCTGCTTTCCCTTTCTCTCCCAGAGAAAGAAAAAAACCCACTGTTTTATTCCAGGGTGTTGCTCCCTTTACCAGCTTGAAGTAGCAGATGGCACGCTAGTGCACAGTACTGGATATCTCATATGGCTTAAATCAGGTGACTCCCTAGGCCCCAGATACAATGAATGCACACAGACTTCCCACAACAGAAAGCTTGGAGCCTCTAAGCTGGACACTAATGGCCAGCAGTGTAAATCCTCCTGTGTTTTCCCCCATGTGACAGCCCAAGGTCTTCAGGCCAGGACCCTGCTTGAGAGTGTTGCCACCAGAGCGGTGTCACAGGATGTCTGAGCATTTTTTCTCGCATGCCAGTGCCTAATGTAGAAATTAATATAGTGGCAAAAATGTTTCTTAATTATTATAACTTATTTCCATCAGGATACTAGTATAAACTGCACTAGCAAAAGTACAGAGTCCACAATAGGATACTTTTGTGTGTAGCTATGACAACAAATCCATTAAATAAATCTAACAGCCTTTTCTAAATGCTTCTGTTAACTCTCTCATTGATAAAATATCTGTTATTGCAGTCTAAGGGGTCTGCTGAACTCATTTGCTCCCAACAGGCTTTACATATGAACTCCTTTTAGATTTCTTGGCCTCTTTCTGCAGGAAATCTTTAATATTTTAGGGGGGAAAAAGGGCCATTTTCTTTTGCCTTGAAAAGCAATGCCACCAGCAGATGAGGTAGAGACTGCAATTGCAGCCAAGCCTGGGGTGGTGCCACCCAAGAGGACTGGGATGGTTCCTGGGGCGGTTGGTCTTGGCTTGGGGACAGCAGAGCCTGGGGACAGCAGGGCCTTCAGAAAGCAATGAGAAGTCTTGCGCAGCATTGGTGGTACAGGTGCTTATACATTTCGTGACACAGGAGAAGTTAAGTAGTATTGGACTTTCTCCACAAAGCACACAGCAACCCACCCGTGAAGCTAGCTTTTACATGGATCCTTTACCATCTTAGACCTTTTCTACTCTAATTAAACCAGAGATGAAAATACCTCAGCACCGAGCCAAATACTGTCAGGGCAAATTCTCACAGCTCTCTTTGACTTTAAATAAAGATGCCGCTGCTGAATTTATTCACTGCAGATTTTAGGAATGCTCATATTAAGATGCCTTTTCCAAAGCCAAAGTCAGTGCCAGTATAGTCTTTAATGGTGCATGGTGGTTCTGCAAATGACTTGCAACTCTTATTCTGCCTCTTCTTCTTCTGGGATTGACCTGAAGTGAGAACTCCTTGCAGGGAGGCAATTTTTTAATACTTCTGGCATGGTGATGGGTTGAGACATATAAGTGAGGAGAAAAGCATCTGAGCTAAGTTCCTCTGAACTCTCTTCTACAGCTTGTTACTATTTCCTTTAGCAGCTTCACAGCGGAAATACACTGCCATAAATGCTTAAAATTGATTTTTCTTCCAGGAGATGGGCAAGGTTTTTTCACAGAAGCTAACTGTGACAGCAGAATATTACCACATAACTGCTCCTGCTGCTATGGCTTGTGCAGTCTGGGGTCACCCTAACTGCACTATCCATCATTTTGCAGAAAGACACATTCACTGTGTTGAGTCACTTTCCACACCCCCAGGATTCAATTCGGTGTCTTCTGAGCAACCTCTGTTGTTTTCATCTTTAGCAGCCTAGCAGGAGGACTAGGGAGGGAGATCATTAAAGAAAGACATAGTACTATTAGGACGTGATACTGTTAGTATGTCCTGGCATTTGAAGTTCTCTGATCATAGCAGAAGCAAAAATCAGAGGTGCAGCTGGTCCATGTAAAAAGGATTATAAGTTATATAGGCTTAGAACTGGCTGAGCTCTGTTTAGTTGAGCATACTGGTTTAGTCATCCCCATTCAAGAAGCATGTGGCTTGCTTGAAAAAGAAGAGCAATTAAAATAAAAAATGTGGAAACACTGTATATGAAGACAGATTGCAGATTTTTTTTTTCCCCTCTCTCCCATATCTGCCTTGTCAGTCTAAATTTCTTTCTGGGGCAGCCAAAGCCCTGGTTCTGACTACATGAATTGCTATGTGAAATCTGCCACTGTCATTTTTCCAGGAGGCAGGTATCTTGCTGTTCCTGATCATTTGCAGCTTTAGCAGTCCATGTATTTTCTTCCTTGATAGCAAGTTAATTTTTATTTTAGTACAAATCTTTCCATTTGTAAGCATGTAATCAGCTTCTCTGAAGACCAAGTTTGTTTTGATCCTTGAGTTTTTCCTGTGCAACACACAAATATCTTCTCCCTCTCAGACTTTTTACTTTGATATTTGTCAGGCATTTTGTAGTATTTTAATGACTGAGATTAATTATGAGCACCCAACCCAGGATTCCCTCAACAATCACCAAATAACTGCAAAAGCAGCATGGGAGGTGATGCTCAGGAGGAGCTGAGAGGGGTTGTCTCTGATAAGTTTGTGTTGTAGCCTGGCCAAGAGCTTCAGGGATGGCATGGGTCAGGAACCACATATGCACACCCAGAAAAAAACGTCCAGATGTTCTGACAGAGTCGTCTTAATCTCAAGTCTTTGTGTGTGTGCATGCACATGCACACATCCTCAGAAAAGGAAAAAAAACAGTAATTTGGCTCACAAATGATGACACAATTGCAAGATACTTTACGCAATGTCCTTCAGGAGTGAACGGACTTATGTTCCCTGAATCTATGTGAGATTACGTGGTGTGGTTTGATGTGCAGACAATATGATTCTGTGACTATGTCTTAGAAGAGTAGTGAATGAACTTGAACAGCTGCCAGAGCATGTCCATATCCATCATGCCCTCTCCTGTCAGTGGCTGCAGAAATAATTATGTGGAATGAAATCTTAATTTCCTGATGCAAAAGGCAAATCTTGGACAGAAATAGAAAATTAGTCCATGGGAGTGGCACAGCCCAATCACCATCGCCTCTGGGGACATCAGCTGTTCTCAAAGCATGAGAAGAGGATGCAGCATGTGAGGCATGTGAAGGGTTGAAGAAGAGTGCACAGTCCCTCTTCCCCCACCATTCCAATGTCATCTCTGATACTTCTGAATGCAGCCTGATGTACTCTTCCTTTCCTTTTCAGTGTTCCTTAGTGACACATCCAGATTTTGCTTTACTCACCATGAAGGCCACAGTCATTGCAACCTTCTTTGGTAAGTATAGTTGATGTGCTGCAATTAGTAGTTTGTGGGTTTGTATTCTCCTGTCCTGGCTGACCGGTGGCTGCTGGCTTCTTCTCTTCCCTTTGGACTCCATGGCTGATGAAGCTGTCAATGGCAGGTGGAGTAAGCCTTTGCACAGCTTTTCAGAAACGGGCTACCCAAAGTTCTTGACTTTGGCATAGAAAGAATATTAAATACTTGCAGAGATATCTAAGTACATGACCAGCTGCATGCAGTCCATACCAGATGGCACAACTGGGCCTGAAAAAGGTCTGTAATGTAAAGATTCCCTCCAAAGAAAACTCAGCTGTTTCTTATGTGGGAGCATCCTTTCCCAATTATTCTATATGTTCTTTCTCTTTCCATGAACAATAAGGTGCCAAAGAAAAATACTATAAATGTGTCTTATTTTCTTTCCCCTGGTGTTCAGACAGGATCTTGCTTTTTGTGAACATGTAGAGACTCTAGAATTTGCAGTTAATCTTACATGAACACTCTGATTGATCAAACATGATTTCTTAGTGTACTTTATTTACGTGTCTCCCTTTGATGGAGATCTAGCCACCATATAGCCTAATGGTGCTGTATGACTTAAACTGTGATATTCCCAGGCAATATTGCCTCTAGCTGGGATCCTCAAGTCTGGCAGGATAGCCATTCTTACTTCAAATCCATAGATATCTATGTAGTTCTGTCTTTACTAAGAGGCTGTTGTAGTTTAACC
>VZTL01048434.1:0-12306 GCA_013400535.1 Scopus umbretta
AATTTTAAATTTGCAGAAATTTCTTTTCCTTGCAAACAAAGTAGGGAGGATGCATTTCTGCTTCCTGTGATCAGTGCCAGCTAAGTTCCCCTTTGTCCTTTTCTCCCCTCTGGGGCCCCAGAAGTGATGCTGTTCCTCCTGGCACTTGTGTGCACCTCTCCTGCTATTGGTCCTTGGCTCAACGGCTGTCTCCAAACAGTGAATTTTCCATGAAGCCTGTAGCCACACGGCCTGCACACAAAGGTCCTCACTAAACTTGACCACAAGCAATGGGGCACTCAGAGAAGAAAGCCCCTTTAGGACACAGCAGGACGCGTGGCCCATGGGATGCTCTGCCCACCACTGCTTGCTTAGATGTTGACACTGCATCAACTTTGGAAACAGCAACTTTACAAACATGCTGGATGAATTATGTACAGGTTTGAGCTATTTCTGATTCCCTCTGGGAATACTCAGCTTGCAGAAGAAAAGCTCAGGTACTGCAGGACTGAGAAAAATCAAAAACGCTAAGAAACTACAGATCTTTGTTCATGACTTTGGTGCTCTATGCTGCATGGAGATCCCATCCCTGCTACAAGGAAAAATGGGATGATCAAAAATGTGAGGTGAGTATCCCACTAAAGAGAAAATAAAAGCCAGAGCCTGGACCTTTAAACCCCACATGTGTCTCTGCCAGGAATGCCACAGAGCTGCCAAACACTGGGAGCAGCAAGTAATACCCTTGCCTGTATAACTCTGTTGTCATTGCTTTTTTTCTAATTTAATCAAAACCTAAGCTCTGTTCTGAAACATCAGACTGCTGAAAAACACCCTCTAGTCCCACAGAGTGTTCATAACCAGGCAGGTGGGTGTAAAATGGCTCCTGGCACTGTGGGGCCTGAACTGCCCGTCTCCGGTAGATGCTGCCCACCTGCCAGACCAAAACCACCCCCGGATGAGATGCCATGGAACTGGTGAAAACCGCCTGCTGGGTTGGATCAGGCCCCACTTCTGACCAGGGGTGCTCATCAATGCCTCTTTCAGAGCAGCAAGTTTAGCACGAGACAGCTGAGCAAACATCCCCACGTTTCCAGGCTATTTGCATGTCCCGGAGTTTCCAGATGTCGCACCCTTGCCTCTGCAGGTGTCCCCAGTGTGACAGCACCCCCCTTTGCACACTGCAGAAGCAGGGCCCACATCTTTACCCAAACCCACAAGCTTTAGAGTGGTTTTGAAGCAAGTTTAGCCCCACCGGTACTGACTGTGCCAGTCCTTGATGCTTCAGCTGCTCTGATCTGCTCAGAGACAAGAGCACTGCTTTTTTTCATCGGAGAAACAGCTACAGCAAAAGAAAAATGATCATTCCTTTGGTTTTCTTCCCCTCTCAAGAAGACTTTCAAAAAGCAGATTTTCTGTGGCTTCAGCCTCAAACTTTTCTGAGGTAGCTTTCAACTGCAGCTTATGCAATGTCTTGCTTGCACCACTGGCAGGGTGGCATTCGCTGGCAGGTGCAAGGGGAATGAGAGGTGCTGTATTTAGATTCCCATTTTCTGGGTAAGTAAAGACACGGTGAACAAGGGACGAACGTCCTCTGAGCTTACAGGACCTGCCCTTCGTGCCCACCAGCGAGACCCTTGCCCTGTGTCCTGCGCTGCCCCGAAGCTTTTCTAAAGCTCGTGCCTTTGCCAGTGTGGGGCAGTGCTAGTGTAAATATTAAGAGAGTTGCTTTGGCCTGCTCAGAGGCTCTGTGAAGCATCCATATACAGCAGAGCTGCCATGGGTGGGTTGCTCTTAAAAAGTTACGGAATGGATTTTTCTTGTGCTAATATGACTTGGAGGGGGTAACACTGAGGAGGGAAGTCTGCATGTTTGGAGACAAGTGTAAAATCAGATGTGCCTTTGACACATGTCCAAAGTGAGCTTGGTCCAGAGAGGCCCAAGCATCCATAAGGGCCAAGATGGGGGACTTTATTTCTCCCACTGGAGAAACTCATTTGGGAGGGGGCAGGAGATGCCAGTGAGGGGCAGGAGGCTGCAGCCAGCTGCTGCTCCCCATGCCATGAGTTTAATAACCCGGTTTTCTGTAAGTGCCATGAAAGACCAAAGACTGAAGATATGTGCTTGCTGTGCAGCTGCACAGATATTGCAAGCTCGGGGGGGCCAAACTGCACCCCAGCCTGGCTCTCCTGCCCATGGCTCACAGCAGTGCCACCAGGCAGTGCCCGCCTGGGGCTTAGCACCATCCCTGTGCCCTGTGGAGATGGGATGGGGACCAGGAGCTGGCACTGGCGCTGTGCAGCTCTTCACCCCAAAGTGCCTGGAGGAGGGTGGCATGGGCTGGTCCCATGGCACCATGCGACTGTCTGGGCAGCTCTGGCTCTCAGCCGGCCTCTGTGTCACACATGCCCGGCTCAATAGCCACAATATTTAAAATTACCACCGCCTTCATGCTGAGACCACGGGATCTTCCCTGACATCCAGCAGCATCCCCTGCCTTTGTAGGTCCGGCTGAATGTGAGCTCCATGAAGCACGTGCCATGCCAATTAGTGCTAATCACTGTTTACTCCCTGCATCCCTTCTAATCTGCCCGCTTGCAGCAAGTTAAAATAAATGAATAATATTTAAATGCTTAATGCATTTGTGATTCCTAGTAATTTCCCTTGAAGGAGTTATGACGAGCACATTAACTGGTACTAATTCATCATGCTGCTTGTAATTTGGCCAGGATTCAGATGGGAGAACCTGTTTTCATAGCAGCTAATAAACGGTGGTTTATTGCTGCCCTACCAGGCGTCCCGTAGCTGCAGCCTCCTTCCCAGCACAGGAGCCATGAACGCCTGCTTTTCTTGGCATGCGTTTCTGGTTAGAGAGATGGTACTTTATAAATAGACCAGGTTGGTTATGATTCAGCCCTAACCACCACAAACAGTCTTTCTGTTTCATCAAGGGAAAACTGGGTGGAGCAAACATCTACCCATTGGTTCCACCTAATGCCACGCAGCTCAGGCACATTAAATAGCACCTGGAGCCCAGGGATATGTTCATAGGCCTTGCCCTAAAACTCAGTGCAGGCTTAGGAAACCAAATTATACTATGACCTTGCTTATGCATCATGCTTACAGCTGCTTCAGGTTATGCAGGTGCCCATACTCCTGGGGTTCCTGCTGGGACCTGACCTGCAGTGGGGACTCTCCTGGCAGCACCATGGGCTCCAACCCAGCCCCGGGAGTCGATGGCAAAATGGGGACACAAGAGAAAAGGGCTGCAAGAGGTTGGCAGGATCCCCAGGTCCACACAGGCAGTGGGGCTCTGCGCTTACCCCACCTCAGCAAGGCAGGAATTAAATTAAAACCTGGTTTATGAAGGCTGCATGGGGTCTGCTGACTCACAGCAGGATGTCAGACGAGGGGGCTCGCCTTGTTAGCCAGAGAAATGGCAAGGCTGGGAGAGTAAGCAAGGGCTGAGATTTCTACCCTGCTCTTGCCAGCACGCCCAAATACTGGAAGGGAACATGCTTGCCTGGAGACCAAGTGGGAACCACTTACAGGGACAGTGAGGGGATTTGCTTGTCAATAAGCCCCTGTAATTTGAAAGGGTTTGTCTTGGTGCGGGCAAGGACAGAGGGCACATACCTCTAGGAGATGCAGGAAGGCTTGCCAAGTCCCTCCTTATGGCTAAAGATGCTAAGCTTCCGCTAAAACCATCAGTTAATAATAGCTAATAGGAAAAGAGAGAGAATTGGGTTTGCTGGTCCTGGTTGAGGCTATATGAAGACCTGATCAGTGGTAGCCCCCGAGCCAGAGATACCCCCCTGGGGTTGCTAGTAGCATCATGGAAAGCTGCTGTGGGTTTACTTTGGGCCTACCTGTGTCACTGCACAGCAGCACTGTCCCTGCCCTGTGAGGTGCTGGAGCATCCCTGTTCCTACTCCTCCACTCACAGCAGCCAGCTGCACTTCATGCCTTAATATCGAGCTGCCAGGTTGGGAGAAAAGCAGTTCAGCCAGGAGCAGAAGGCATCATAAGGTCCTTGTGTTAGGTCTAAAAATCTGGCTCTCCTTCCCAGCAGGAACAGTCTCGTCAATGTCAAGTGCTTCTGGCTGTTGTAAGTGAGAAGCAAGTCCCGGTCCCTCTGCTTTTGCTCACTGCTGAGGATGCACCGCCTGCACAGCGATGGCAAATCTTGAGGGTGTCCAGCCATGGGCTCAAAACTAAAAAAGCCTCGCAGCTGCCTGGCCGCAGTGGTGAGCCCGACCCTCCCCTTGTGCAGTCGGATGAGGAGCCACCACCGCCAGCGGGCAGCACGCAGGGACTGTCCCGGAGGAGCTGCTGTTTGCAGCAGTGCTGCTTCATTGCTCCTCAGCATTTCGGAAGATGCACTGTGAAAGAAGGCGTTACTTTTATGATCCAGGCTGGTTTTACTCACTCAATACTCCTTGCGACTCCAGGGAGATTGCAGCCAAGCAGAGGACTGCTGGGGCATTACAGCATACGTGTAGCTTTGCCTCATAAAAGGACAGTCGCTCCATGGCCTGAAGCAGTCATTTTGCTTGGTATCTCCCTACTCAAAACCCAGGCAAGCAGCTGTGCAAAACAGGCCGTAGATACTCAGAGGGGTGCTGCAAGTTTATGTGGTACTTAGCCAGGCACCCGTTTGACCTCGATCAGTGATCAGTCACCTCATCAACGATGAGGCTAAGTGAGTCCTGAATGTTAGAAACTGCATTTTGATTCCCTACGTGTTTTGCCACACCATCAGAAACCATGTCTTTCTTTTAAAAAAAAGTGAAAAAGCCAACCGCAAACAGGATTGGTATGTTTTAAAGTGGGTGGAGGTGGTTTATCACACACTAAGGCAGACTCAGATTCTTTCTCCAAGGTGCAGCTAATTCCATGTTAATTATACTTGGGTAACTACCCCCTTTCCCAGGTGCAGGTCTCATCTAAAGTTCAATTTTCTCTCTTAGCAGCACAGAGCAAGGCTGGGGGCCAGCTCTGTGCTGAGGGGTGAGAAGGAGCATTTTATAGTCTGAAAGGCTACCGAAACCAAAAGCTTCATGTATTTTCTACCACATTATCCTGATTTTCTGCTGCAAACTCTGGAGAGACCTCACCCCTGCAACCTTTTCTGTAAGCCAAGTTTTTGCAGCAGATAGCTCACTTGGCCAAATGACTAATCGGCTCTTTATCCCTACAGGTAATGGCACAAAGGCAATCCTGCACCTCTCCAAGGGGTAGGCAGCATTTGCTTGCCTCTCCAGCACCCTCCATTCCCTGGGGTTGGGCTGTGCCCATCAGTAACTCTGTGCCCACAGCAGCCACGTTGCCCAGCTATCTCACTCTCCCCATCACCCCAGCCAGCAAAGAGCCAGTTGTGAGCAGCAGCTCCTGGCCAGACAAGGACGGCCAGACACTGGCACGCACCCCAAAAACATATGCGATGAATGGCTAAAAAACACATGTCTCACCTTAGCAAGGGGGTTCCTGTTGGGATGACATAGGGTGGAGGGAGACATGTCTGAGCAGCTAGCTGCCCACGTGGTTACAAGAAGGGCTGAAAAGTACATGTTCTTACTGCTTTTGAAATAGAAAAATCAGATCCCAGAAAATTTCTCTTTCAGTCAGGATGTTTAAGTGTTTTTTAAGCTGTCCAGAGGGAAAGGGCTGCTTGAAGCAGGGGTTGTGGCTTTTGATATGAGCTGTGCTGGTGCTGGGCTCCACTCAAGGTACATGACGGGAAGCTGAAGGACAGGGATCAGCACGGAAAGGAGCCGCACTCACGCTTAGGCAGACCCTCGTCCCGGGCAGCACCCAGAGCAGCAGGCCCACAGCCAGTCCCCAAACACCGACCAGGGTGGGGGCTGGCAGGACCCAGCCCTCGGTCCTGATGGCGCCAGGGACCCCATGCTGCACCCAAGCACCTGCAGCCGGAGCAGAGATCAGCGGTGCCGGCAGGCAGGGACAGGCCAGGGACCACATCGCACCAGGCCCAGAGGAGCACCAGACCCTCCGCTGCATTAGAATAAATGAGCAAAAGTGCTCCTTAGAGGAGCCACTCCAGCTTCCCTCTCAGGCAGTGTTTTTATTAGCAAATTATTAATAATTTTTACATTATCGCTTTCTACAAAACAACAGCTTTGTTTCCTCTGGCCTGGGGAAGAGACCACCCCACCAAGAGAAATGTCCAGCAGGACAGGAGTTGTCCCAGACCAGCCTGACCACATCTCAAATCCTGTTTCTTCAGAGTTTTTTTACCCATATTACCTTCTTGTTGTCCAGTCCGTCTTCCCTTCCTCCTTCTTATCTCACTTCCAGGCCTTTGTCTCCCTTTGTTCCCTTTGCAGCCCCTTCCCTGGCTGTCCTCCCCTCCCTTTCTGCAGCATTGCAGGGAAGACCATCACCCCTAAACACAGCTGCTGGTACTTGGCAGTGCAGATGATGGCCTCACGTGCCCCCCATGTAACCCTTACCTTGCAGGCTCAGGGGCTATACTGTAGTCTCACAGCTCTTCCCTGTCTGCATCTGAGCAGGCAGAAGTTGAAGAAACTTTCTGGACCTTGGCAGGAGCCCACGCAGTGCCTCCAGCAGCCATCACACCACCAGCGGCCCCCCAAAAGGGAGATGCTGGGTTTACCCAGGCCAGCCCCAGCCCTCTGCTGCCAGACCTTTGGCAATGAAAGATGCTCCTAAACTATTAAGCAAGAAGAGGGGACTGCCTCACTTCAAGGGTTTGTACTTTTAGGCCATTACACCATTTGCCACAGAGGCCAAGTGTGAGGGATTGACCCAGGGAGGAGAACCAGAGGTGAGGAGAGCAGAGGTGCACCCAATGTGGCAGGATTAGGCTTTGGAAAGGACTTCAAAGCCACTAGCTGCACCATGGCTTAACCAGGAAAGATAGCAACCAAAGCTGCCAAATAAAAGAGAAGATAAAAAGCAGGAGCAGGGTAGCACCTTGCATGGAGTTCCCATCTCTCAAGAATTCAAAGATTACAAGTCAATACTTACAAAGGAAGAATTTACAGGTAATATACTTGGGCTCTTTACTTCTCCTTCAGACTGGGAGCCTTTAGGGTTGTGTTTCAGTTTTCCTCCCAAATCTCTGACTGCATAATGAAACCTGACATTTTGATGTACTTCATGATACTCCAGGGAGGTGGAGCTTTAGAAAAACACCAAATACATCAAGAGCCGGCAGCACCACTTTCGTTGCCCTCTGCAGCCGGCTGCAATGCTAATAGCCAGCGAGAGGGCTCCTCTGCTGTGGGCTGCTGGAGCAAATTAACCATCCTGACTTCTCCGCTGAAGGGGAAAGCTGTGCAGTGTTACCAATCCAAAAGAAATTACAGCAAAACGTGAGAGGGACAGAATCTAGTTGGGAAGGAAATTAATGACCAGCTGCATCGTTTGCTCCTCACTGCTTGGAGGGAAGCACGGCTGAAACAGCATGCCGCCCTCACGCCAGGTCACGGTACAGCACCGTCCTGCCCGCCGGCAGGCAGGCACCCAGCCTTGCTTTGTGTTAGCAAAACACAGCGCTGTATCACGAACCAAAAATGAATGCACAGTGCTGCCGGGGGTCTCCGTATGCACAGCCTCCAGCCAAACTCTTGCCTTCTCCGAGGGGTCTTCTCATTCTTGTTTTCTCATCCACTTGATGTTTCGATACTCAGAGGTACAGTTTTAGGCAGGTTTTCGGAGGAAAGCCACCCTTCTCACTTACACTGCGCATGCAACGTGCCTAAGCAGCGTTTGAACCTGCTCACCAGATTGTAACATAATTTGATAAGGAAAAAAAGAAAAACGGCAGAAGCCTTGAAGCCTGCGGAAGTCTTGCGAACACAGAGATAGCGAATACAGATCTTGCCATCACCCTCATGGCAGGACAGGCTGATGAGTGAAGCCGGCTTGCAGCAGGCATCAGGGAATCCCATGGCAGAGTGTGCCCCCAGAAGCCCATCTCGCCTGGCTCACGCAGCTGCCTATTGACAGCGCTTCTGTACAACTCTTGCTATGGACAGTTACAGCGTTTCAGAAACACACACGGCATCTCGCTCGTCCTATGTGGCAACAGCTTCACGTCGCGAACAGCGGCTCTGGCGCTGCGTGTCAGCGACGCGGGTACCAGGGGGGCTGAAGGGTTTAAGGGACAAAAACCCCAGAGGATACGGTGACTCTGCGCAATGATCAGCAGATGCCCTTTGTGCCACGGAAAGCATGGCGTAAGCAAGGTTATGGCAATGAACGGGTTTCTCTGCATGCAGCCCGGGCTCCCTGTGATGTTCTCTGCAGCTAGGTGCCTACTCGGTTTGAATCATGAGCCTCCTATCTGATTTCCTTCCACGATAAGGCTTTTAATAACTAACTGCATATACAACAAAGCAAATATTCAACCAGCTCAGAGCTAGATTGCAGATCTAATATCTTCAAATCTTTCTTCTTTCCCTTTTAAAAACAAAAACCCACACATGCAGCCTGCAGGGGAAAAGAGTGCTCACTTAGCACTTCCCTCAGCTCATCAGATAAATGAGCAACTACCAGCCTTGTGCTTTACAAAAAATAGGCGTGGCAGCTGCTCCGCAGCATACCGTGGTAATGTGATGGTGAGGAGCCGGCTGCCTGCCCAAGTCTGGCCCCTCTCCTGTCACTGCTCCTTAGCTCTGTCCTCCAGTGCAGCACACCAGCATGCCGGCACAGGCTGCCCGAGCTGTCTCTGGCCGGGAGAGGAGGTAGGTGCCGTCTCCAGTGTCCTTCCTCACCGTGTGGAAGGGCTGCATTCATACAGGCTCAGACTGAAAAGAAAAACTCTAGAGAGGCCATGGCTACAAAGCCCAGGTTCAAAACAGAGGGAGGAAAGAGGGAATAGGACACATATCCTCTTTCCTGGTTGTGGATCCTGCAAAGTGGGTGCCAGCCCCAATATGGGATGTCCCCAGGAGGACCAGACAGAAGCCAAAGTCCACCAGTTTCTGCAGACCACCAGGGCTCGCTGGGAGCACCTTCTGCAGGGCAAGACGGTGGCACTTGGTAAGGGGAGTAAACTCTCCTTCCCCCATTGCTGGGGTCATTTCACTGAAGGAGGGACATAGATCCTCCCGTAAAACATCTGCACAGGAAACAGCAGAGAAGGTTTCCAGATGTTCAACAAGTCACAACTTCATCAGTGTCCCCATCCCCAAGCCCGAGCACAACGATACCCGGCACACTCTGCAAAGTACTTTGGGACCTCTGGGAAGTTACTTCACAGTCCCTCTCATCCAGGTCAGGAAACTCTTATTTATACGAGCTAGCAAACCAGACCTGTAAATGGCACGTGTTTGGGGCTGAGCAGCGGCACTTGATTTAGAGCAGTGCTTTGTTGCAAGCAGGGATGGGATCACGTTGCAATCATTTGTTGCAATCTAAGATGGGAACAAAGTCTTAAAGCTTCTCATCTGTGAAGAGTTGAAACTTGAGCGACAGAGGAAAAACCTAAAATTAACCCTGCACTGCTTAAGCATGGCTTTAGCTGCCCACTGAGAGTTAGTGTCGGCTATGACTGTCCCTCCACCTCTTATTCTGGTGGAGTAACACAGCTGGGTCTCGCTAACAGCTCAGTATTTGCTCTTGTAGCACCAGCTACTGACCAATTTCCCCATGGGAGAGGTAACAGCTGGCAGTCGTTCACCTCCAAGCATTTTATCAGGGTGGTAGCTCATATTCATGAGTTTCAAGTAAATTGTGTATCTCTGTTCACTTAGTTGTACTACTACATTTGCTGTTGGGCCCAGGAGGATAAGGATTCCCTTAAAGGGCTTTGATTGTTATTTCTAATCTGAATTGTGTTGCAAAAGTGACTGGCAGCACCTAAAAACTAAAGCTTTCCTCCTTGCCCTCAATTTAGAGGCAAGCAGCAGAAAATGGCTGCCTTTCCCACTTTCCACTGCAGCATGCTAGGGAGAGAGCAGCCAATTTTCTTTCCCATGTGTTCCTCTATGAACCCCTTGGGAAGCAGCCTCCATCTCCACATCAGATGCAAGCATTCCCTTATCCGTGATTGCTCCCCAGGTTGGAAGAGCTGCCCTCCTCACAGTTGCAAGGAGTTTCATGCCTTCGCCTCAGCAGAGCGCATCGAAGCAGAGGCATCGCACAGCCTCAGCACAGGGAAAGGACAGAAACCGGCCATGCCGCTGCTGCTGGGGAGCTCCCCACTTCGCAGCTGCCCGCCGCAGCAGCTCCTGCAGCCCCTGCTACCCCACATTGTTCTGAAGACAAGCTGCATTGGAAATCTATTAAGCACGGCTCAAGTCGTTGACAGTGTCAAGCTGACGGATAGGGGACTGCAGTGTGTACAAGGGGAAAGAGAGGATCAATGGCATATTTGATAGGATGAATGAATCTGGGTAGGGTTGGGGACTTAAAAATGGCGGAGGGAGTCTCCAAAGGCCCTGAAGAGGTTGGTTGAAGGCTGCATCTCACACTGCGCTGTGAACTAAGCCCCACTCAACCCCAGTCACATCCCTGGGAATGGTTCGTGCTCGGCCTGGGGACACGGCTGCTGAACCAGGCAGACATCCATCTGGGGGCAGGTGGGCTCTGATGCAGCAGGGATTTAGACTATTTAGAGCTTTACAGAGCATAAACTGCACCTTATATCCACCTGCTAAAAAAGCCCTGACAGCCGCCAGCAGGCAGTGCAGCAAGGGCAGGGCAGAATGGGCACAGCACAGCGAACCCTCTCCTTTCCCCCATGGCCTCTGCAACTCCCAGCACAAGCAGTTACACAGATTACAAGAGGAAAATCCCATCTGCAGCATTACTTTATTATTTAACCTCCTTCCAGCTATCCCCATGCCAGGGATCTAGCGATATGTCCATGTAATTCTGCTTTGGCTTCTCCATGCATAAAGAGAGCCCCAGTTGCTTGGTCACTAACAGGAGTTTGCTTCAAACTGTACATACACTGCATTCTCGCCACACCCCAATACCACTGAAATGCAGCTCTTTACATCCAAATAGCACTATCGTATGGGTCATGCACCCTGTACAGTGGAGGACTAATGCAAAGAGGAGCTGGTGCAACTTTCCTGGAGTCACAGCAACGCTGAGGATGCTCCTGGTGCACAAGCATGGTACATATTTGCACGCGGATCCACAGCACCATCATCACTCCCCCCAAGATAGCTGAGGGCACTGCTTCTGCAAGAAATGGGAGGTTGGGTCTTGTCACCAGATCGCTGTGATTGACTAGAGGAGGACGCTGCACGTGGCAGAGAAAGGGAGCCAGGAGGAAATGAGCACACCAACGCCAAACCCTGCCCTGGGCTTCTCTCACACTGCCCTGGACCAGTTGTTTCTCTGTGACTCACCTCCCCTTCTCCTTTACCTGCCCTTTTTTCTTCCAAACTTGCTAGAGAAGGCAGGTTTATGTGTTTATATAAAGTAAAGCAACAAAGGAGCCCTTATCTCAGCAGGGATGCAGGGCTGTTTCCCTAAGAGCTGGGTGTTGCCTCTCAGAGGCCTTACAGCCGAGCAGGAGCAGCACCACTCCCTGCTCCCCCGGCCTCCCTGCACACAAGCTGGGAGATGCCTGCACCAGCACACACTTCTTCTCCGAGGCAGACACAAGTGTGCTTAATGCCCAGGCAAATGCCCATTGCCGTTTGCTCAGTGGTTCCTTGCTTCAAGCGCCACATCCTTCCCCCAGCTTCTGGATGGTCAGAAGCACAGCAGCGTTGCAAGCCATGCCAGGAGGGTTATGGTTACCACACCAGGCAGAATATTCCTCTGCCTGCATTAAACTGCTTTGGGCATTAAAGACAAACACATTCAGGTGAGGAAAGTCCTCTTCCCACTAGCATAAGCTGCACAGTTCGAACATCCACAGGTGTGCTATTTCAGTCATAGGCAGACACACAGGTGGGGCATGATGTGCCATGGGCCATGTGTCATCTGGGATGCAACCACCCCAAACGTGGCAGGCTACGCCAAGATGTTTGGCACATGCACTCCAGGCTGGAGCAAATCAAATCATTGCACTATGCTGGCAAAGCCAAATTGAACCATTGTCAGCACTTCTGCTAGAAAACAGAAAATAAAAGTATTTAAGAGGTTGGGTAATAGTTCTCCCACCTCAAAAGAAATACGGTATGGCTGAGAATGCATGGCAGAGCAAAAGGATGACAACAGGGGCAGAGTTCCCTCCTTGTGTGAAAAACCTAGGTGCAAATACAGAAAATACCAGCAACTTTCAGAATCTCTTTCTCCATCTTTCCAAAACCATAAAAATTCAAGCTTTCTCTTTTTTTTTTTTTTTTTTGGGGGGGGGGGGGGGGGGGGGGGGGGGGG
>VZTL01048434.1:12323-37765 GCA_013400535.1 Scopus umbretta
GGGAGCAGGGAGAGGCAGGGAGTGGGACATGATGATATGGGGGGACCAACAAAATGGAAATAAAGAATCAGATTACCAAAAGTTTGCAGACATAAAGCAGCACTTTAGGATCCAACTTGCATGAGGCCGAAACATGCCCTTGCAGCGAAGGTGGCTAACAGTCTCCCCAGCTGCATGAGGGAAAATATTGCCAGCAGGTGGAGGGAGGTGATCCTGCCCCTCTGCTCAGCACTGGCAAGGCCACTCCTGGAGTACTGAGTCCAGTTCTGGGCTCCTCAGTACAGGAGAGACATGGAGATACTGGAGAGTCCAACAAAGGGCCACAAAGATGATTAAGGGACTGGAGCATCTCTCTTGTAAGGAGAGACTGAGGGAGCTGCAACTGTTCAGCCTGGAGAAGAGAAGGCGCAGGGGGACCTCATCAATGTGTGCAAATACCTGAAGGGAGGGTGCAAGGAGGATGGAGCCAGACTCTTTTCAGTGGTGCCTAGTGACAGGACCAGAGGCAATGGGCACACGCTGGAACACAGGAGGTTCCCTCTGAATGTCAGGGAACACTTTTTCACTGTGAGAGCAACCAAGCACTGTCACAGGTTGTCCAAGGAGGTTGCAGATTCTCCATCCTCAGAAATACTCGATAGCCTCCCGGACATGGCCGTGGGTAACCAGCTCTAGGCAGTCTTGCTTGAGCAGGGGGTTGGACCAGACAACCTTCAGAGATCCTGCCAGCGTCAGCCATCCTGTCACTTCACATGGGAGGCATACAGACACTGTCTTCCTTCCCCTCCCAGTTCACACAAATGCAGCAAGACCAAGAGAACAGCTCACAGATTTTTCTACGGCCAAGAAGCCAGGTCAGTCCTGGCCTCGTGTCATCGGTCTGACGGCCTGCAAGACAGAGGAGCAGAAGGGACCTTGCATAGCACTGTTGGTCCCTTGCTACCACAGGCAACCGTGTTATATACATCCTGTGACCCAACAAGCTCCTTTTTAACCCTGCTTAGGTTGCCACTGTGTGCTGTAATGAATAGCATCAGCCACAAAACCAGCAGAGGCAGAAGCTGGCCTCGGGCACTAGTCACCTATACGCCAGGCACTGACGC
Organism: Scopus umbretta; assembly: GCA_013400535.1. Classification (NCBI taxonomy): domain Eukaryota; kingdom Metazoa; phylum Chordata; class Aves; order Pelecaniformes; family Scopidae; genus Scopus; species Scopus umbretta. The sequence goes on from VZTL01048434.1 coordinate 13,427, forward strand.
TCACACAAGCTGGAAGGCAACTACATGCACCTCTGACGCTCTTCTGACACAACCGAAACAGCCTCTTAAAACAGGTACTGCCAAAGAACGCTGGATCCAAGACAGAAACTGCAGATAAAGCTTCTCAGGCAGCAGCTTCAGTGCCAGGTATTCATTGCTGAGCCTCACCTACCCAACCAAAGCCAGGTGACACACACAAGGCATGCTGCCGCTTGCCGCTACAAGCGCATTGCAGTCTTTGTACTCACTCTACTAACCAACTGCAAACTTCACCCGAACCCGTCTGTACCCCGGAGTGATCCTCCCTGCACCCCTTCACCAGCCCTGAGCTACCTGGCCCGCTCAGGTAGGGTTTGCAGAGGCACAACCAGGCAGCGAAAGAGCTCTCAGCATTTTTGAAGAGCTGCTGTAGCTTTTCTCAGTGTAGCAATTAGCTGTTTTCTTCCTTATTCCCAGCACCCATGTACACATGCCACCACCCACTTGAACACCGCAACAGCACTCACACCACCCCTGTTGGACAGGAGAGGCAGGCTCAGGCCTCGGTTATTCATCTTATCTTCCAGGACAATGCCCTGATAAGGGAAGCACAAAGAAAGCCAGGTGGGGAAGGAAGGAAATAACTCTACCTATATATTTATATATACAGAAGCAGGTGTCCCAGGTCATTTTGGAGCTCTCATTCTGGAGAGACAGTACAGACCTGGACTGGAGCAAACAGGTAGTAGAAGGAACCAACTGCTGTTTCAAGCAGACCAAGCAGGTCTCCTTCCTCTGCTGCTAGAGAGCTTTCAGAGACTGCTGCTGTTACACAAACCCGTTACAAACTCACAGGTTAGCACTGCTCAACAACAGCACCAGGCTCTATAAAAAGCAGCCAGCAGAGCCCGAGCTCTTACTACAACGCAGATGATGATTAAATTTGCATATAGGCAACAGCTTTTGGAGAGAAAAATCTAAACAGTAAGTCTAGCCAGAAGCTAAAATGAATTGCTAGCAAGCCACTCACACCTGTAGTAGAGCTGACTGTTTCATCAGCAAAAAAGATGCTCTTGAAAGTCTGTGGAAAGATTGAAGCCCTTGAACTCATTAGCATTATGCCTCAGAACAGCTGAATAAAAGGAGCTCTTGCTTTCTGCCTGAACACCGCTTAAGCTGGGGGCATCATCTTGTATAAAAGGATTTCTAAAGAAGGTTTCTTTTAGATATGTCCTTACCATTTAATCCAGTTACCCTCCGTGTAACTGAGAACGACCCGGAACAGAGGGGGTGGAATCGGGTCTCTGTACATCACCTTAGGTTTTGCTGCTGCTGTTGTCTGGTAGCTTTTTATGCTTGCAGAAATTAACCTGAGACAGAGTTTCTTAAAATACCAGATACAAGTAACTGCAAGTTTTATAGATGTAAAATTTCATCCCAATGGAAAGATTATTCCACTTGGGCAGGCTAAACAACAGTTAGATGCACTGAGTGACCCTGAAATGCCTCCTGCTCCTTATCAGATTATTTCACTGTCAATTCAGTTGATTTACATTGGTTTTATCCTGAAAAGTGCTATTGAAGTGTTGTGATTTTTACTCTGGGCACTGGTAGTATTTTACAGACAATTAAAAAATAATTTAGAAAACAATTAATCTCCAGTCTGAAGATCAAGATTCAGACCTGAATTATTCCTGATGGAGCTTAAGAATATTTTCAGAAACATGCAGTACAGCAGACCCGTCGCCGCTGTGCTGCGCTCCCCGGCAGCCCCAAACTCAATCACAGCACGGGAACAGAGCAGAGATTCTTCCCGGCGAAAGCGCCGGCTACCCAATGAGTCACGGGAGCCAGCGCTGGCAAGAGACCGGCTGCAGGCACAAACAAGTAGCTCAGACTTCATCAAATGAAAGGCAGCAAACTGCCAAGACACTTTCTAATATTTACTACAATAATTTGCTACTGGGGAGAAAAAAACAAAATCAGTACACTGACTCCATTCCAGCTGTATCTCCTAACAGAACCAGGCATTCTTCTATCGGTTCAGGGAAGCTATGGGAAAGCACAAAAATCACAGTAATACGATCTGTAATCTGCTTCCACTTAAACATTAACCAGCAACGATGATAACCACCCTTTCATTTGCATTAAGAGATTAGCTAAAGCATATCCCCCAGAGGGAAGGTCCCACTTGAATACAAGGTTTCTGCACGTCATTTTCATAATCTGCCTGTTAGAGGAGAGACTGTAAAAGCCTGGCTGCAAACTCAATGCTCATTGATCCACTTGTCCTATTTTTTAAAAAAACAAACAAACAAAAAAACAAACAAAAAAAACCCAAAAAACCCCAACAAACCCCAACACTTTATTTTAAACTGAGTAACAGCCCTTGACCCTCACGGATTACTCATTAGCTACAGGAAGTTCAGCTGCATCAAACCTGAAAGGAGAACAGTCTAATTTATCTTAAGATAACAGCAGCAGTTTAGGTGCAGAGGCTAAAATCAGTAGGCTTCAATTAAAACCTTCAGAAGAGAGACTTTTCCCTTTCCTTTACTATTTCCAACAAATGGACTATGAAGTACCAGCAAAGAGTGTGCAAAATGTAAAGCAAGTAAGTACTTATTTCTTCCGTATAGCATCTTCTACAACACAGAAGCTGACTGCAGAGCCTTGCAAGAGAGCCACTGCAGGCACTGCTGCTGCTTTCGTTCCACTGGATTTGAAAAGCTTATCAAAAAAGAGCGGGTTATGACTACCGCAAACCGAAAAACAGTACATAAAATATACAGAGACTGACTGTGTTTAATCACTACTTTAAGATCTTAAGACCACAGAAGCTTCAGGAAAAGTACTAACTTACTCTCCAGTCTGATGCCATGAGAAGTCTCCTCCCCAGCAGCGGTCGGATGGGGCCCAGAGCCAAGGCCAGCAGCGCTGGTCCCGGGCTGCTCAGCAGACTCTTCCAGTGGCTCCACTGCCAGCGGTCCAACAGAAGCCAACTTTGCAACACGTTTGCTCATCCTGGTTTTAAACAGTTACTCAACTGCACAAGTTTGGGTTTTTTTTTTCCTAAATCCGTAGCTATGTTTATTTCCACTTGAGTCTTAAATCTCCTCCTGTATGCTTATACTCCCGGTTTGTTAATCCCTCCTGACGGCGAACAAACTTGCTGCTAAAATACCTGTCCGGATGAAAAACAGCCACCCTATTTTCCATCACCCTTGAAGGCCCCCAGTTAAAGAAAATTAAACACATAGGCTTGGAGCTACACCGTATATTTGTAAATAAAATAATTTGACAGAACAAGATTACAAAGTATGAAACGAGCCCTTTCAGGAATTTGTAAGTACAAGAGAAGTCGATGTAAAGTCCATTTTGTAAAGTTTTAAACAAATACCGCTGAGAGATAGGAGTATTACCACAAAACACTTTTTCCCCCCTTAATGAAAAAGGTCAGACCATATACATCAATTTCAGATGAAAAATCCCACACACACACATTGGTTTGGTTACAGCTTCAGGGATCAGTGCAGCACAGTGCAAGTTTCATTCACAGATAAAAAGATATTTGAAGTAGGTACAAGAACATTCTGCAAGATACAGGATGTGATCTCACTCTCAGCAACCTTTTTCCCACCCCCTAACAAGTGCTGAAAAGTAAGCACAACATACAGAAACAAGGAAAAGCACACAAGGAGATGGACTCTTGAGGAAGACAAGTTAATATTTGACAGCTTAAGAAAGAGGAAAGAATTGCATCAGGAAGAAGATGATTGTTAGTCATTAGAAGGTATGTACAAGGGAGTCTGTACTTTGATTCTGTAGAAAAACTGAAGCTGACAAGTCTCCATTCCTGAAATATAAATATTGAGTAGGAGAGGTACAAAAAGTAAGCACTATTAACTGAAAAGTGCCTTCTCAGAATAGCCCATTTTCCCCTGCTGCAGGTCATCATTCCCTCACCTTTCAAGGAATACGTACATGTAACTATTTATTTCAGCTAGTCTTTGAGTATATACAATTGTTTATTGCTTATCTGGCAATTTTACAGCATCTTCCTGGTCCCTAGTCTCCATCAGAAAGCGATTTCCCCTTTTTATGTTTATTTCAAAGTAGACCAAATACTCTTCAGTGCTTTTAAAAGAAAACAAAAACCAAAAAAAAGTGATTTTTAGAAATTGCCCAAGCTAAAAATATTAATGCAATTTTCACCTGAAGCAATGTATTGCAGACTATTAATGCAGAGTGCCTCCCTAAAGATGCTAAGTGCATCTTCAGCTACCAGAAATCTCATGGATGGCTACGGCTTTGAAGTGCTCTAATTTTTATAAAAAAAAAATTATGACTGACACTTACAGCATACAGAATGGGAGACTAGTGCAATATGCAGCATTGATTGTTTATTCAATAAATATTTAACCCAATTATTGCCAACCAAGGCAAACAGTGCAGAAATTGTCACTTAAAGAGATACAAAAAGTTTAACATTTTTTTCTATAAACTCAGTTGCTACTATAGTCATACAACTATTTCAAAGAGGTTTTTCTGCTTCAAAATTGACGCTACCATTATAAAAATATAGAAACATAGCATTTGGGGCTTTAACATGTCTTTGCAAGTCTAACTTTTACATTTATGTAGGAACATGACATTCTGTATTCAAGAACTTATTAAAAGTAAAAATTAATACTATGGTAGAGACATTTTCTGCACTGACAGTTTCATTGTAATTCTTAAATACATCTTTCTTGGTCCTGGGTATACATTTAGAATGAAATAGCTTGCATCTTACATTTATCCTGAGGTCAGCTGTGTAAAAAGGAAAGCCAATTTTATAAGGATACTTGCAGGCTTTTTGTTCAAAATATGACATTTTTAAACAAGCCAATAAAACTCCGGGGGGTGGGGGATGGACGGACGGGGACGGACACCAACCCTCTCACCAATGTTTTAAGAAACAATTTAGTGTCATTTTTGGGAGTTAATTCCAAAAATATATAGGCTATCACATCCAAATGCTATCTATATCACCCAACTAAAATTTCAGTATGCATTTGCCGAATTCGAAACTTAGAAACTGATCTGAAAAGAAAGCATATAAATCCCCGTGAAGAGTCACCCTAAGCTTCTCATCTCAAGATCCCAACCCGCAACGCAACTCCTGCAAGGAGAACCCCGCTGAAGCCTATGGGAATCTGCAGAGTCTTTGGGTCTGCCTGCACAGGTGAGGACGTGTGATTCGGGTCTCTGTCACCCACCGCGGGGTAGTTATGGCCTTGTCAAAGCTCCACTTTGAACACAGCAGTTATTTTCGATAGCACCAACAATCTCTCAGATACCAGCCACCAAGCAACTATAGACAACATAGAATAGGTGTTTCTTCCTGAATCAGCACAATTGGTACAAGGCACTGCTTGGCATAGGGAGTCATAAATAAGAGCAAAACAAGACAATTTCCAAGTGTTGTGACATTTAAGCTTGTAAGTTATGTCACATTTCAACTTATTATATGCCGTGGTTAAAAAAACCAAGATGGTCTAAGGGATTAACCAAAACATCACTGTTCCACGCATGCTTACAGTTTTCTTCTCCATATCTGGAAAAAAAACCCCAAAACACACCCACAGAACAACATATCAATATGAAACATCAAGAAGTATGGGTTGTTAAATTAAGAAAGTACATTTTGTTCTCCAATCTTCCACAAAAGTCTAACCTAGACACAACTCAAGTATAAGAAGTTGGAAAATATTCTGATAACATCTGCAACAGTCTATCCCTGCAGAGGAGTGAAAAACCTATTGTCTAGAGAATTCATAGATTGAGGCACATCGCAATTGAAGATATTCAGGCATATTTTATGGCTAGAACAGGTTTTTTCTGAGGAACCTCACTATAGACTTCCCCAAAAGCAGCTCCATATGGTTTGAAACACAAATTGCAACACAAGGAAAAAACGTTTGGTCCTTAATCGCTACTGTCTTCATCGTCATCATCATCAGATACATCATTTAAAGATGATTTAGGTGACTGGCTGTAGGAGTCTGATCTAGCGGACTGACAAGCAGTCATCTCCCCAGTAGAAAGAAGATCATAGCAGAAGTCGCAAATTCGCACGGGCTTGGATGACTGGCTTGGGAGGAGAAACCTCTTTTCAGAGCAAGGCCCACACACAACAAAGCCGCACTTGCGACAGTGGTGACGACGGTTGACGGGCGTAAATTTTGCTTTCTGACAGCGCATGCACACAGTGGCTTCCGAGTCTGGTACCCAGACGGCCGCATGTTCATTGCTAGGAGTCTTCCCGCTTTTGGAAAGCAAATCAGAAACACATTTATTTATGTGGTTCATCCACTCGGACTTCTCTGTAGCAGTGGCAGCGTAAACTGCAAAAGACTTTGTTGGTGTCTTGATAAGCCACCCGTTCCGTAAGTCTCCCTCATCCTGGATGGAATCAATAGTGACGTTTTCCAGCGGGATTATGTGCTGTTTATTGTATTTCTTCTTCTGGATGACAATGTTACCGTAAACAAGAATGTCATTGAACAGGAAGAACTGTCTCGCTTTGGGCTTCTTCCTACACAGCTTTGTCAGTACTCCCTCTCCGATCAGAACACGACCAGGAATAGTCAGAGGTTGACCAGCTGCTCCAAAGCAGTTTTCCACTATACTTATTCTTCTAGTATTTGCCTCACTGTTTGCCAAGCGATCCACCATCTTTCACAAGTATCCTAAAATTAGAAAAAGATGAAGTTTATTGTTAGAACAGAACTGATTCAACAGCAGCCTTCCCCCAGGAAGGTACCAACCCCGCATTTCTTAAAATATCTAACAGAACCCGCTGGCTCAGAGGCAGCGACTTGGGCTAGATTTAAATAAGTATTAACACCTAAGAATTTTTAGCAACCGATTAGTCTTTTTTTTTCGAAAGCAAAAATGTTCCATCCAGCTGACAGCTATCTTTATCACACAGACAGCACCGACAGCACTGTTCTTGAGAGCCTCTGGTGACAGAGTAGGAGGCTTCCTCTCTAGTAAGGTTACTGCATCCTGGTTTAATGCTCATATTTCTCTGCATATCCTCCTGCACCTACTCTCTGGATGGCAAAAGAAAGTATCATCCATCATTCCAAATTCTAATACTGACAGAAACATCAACTTAACTGAGCTGCTTGGAGACCCAAGATAGTGTTAAGATGACAAAAATTATGTAACTGACATTCTTATAGGAAACCACCTAAAGCCCATACCCAAGCCCAGTAGTGCTCTTTTTTCAGAACATAGACCTTACATCATTGGCCAAAAACATGAATCTACCACTAGAAACATTCTGTACAGGCCACAACTTGCACACCCCCACCCCCCCACCACCTGCTTTCATGGCAAACTCTTGAGCCAGGAGCAGGGAGCAAGTCACGGCTGGTGGCCCATTGCCCGCTTGGTGCTGCCTCCTTCTAGCAGGGGCCCCACAGTCCTCCCCTCCTTGCTTACTTGAACCACATCCGCATCCATCACGATCAGGTGACATACATGGGCAGACCAGCGCACAGGACAAGTCACACAGCTCGCAAGTGCTCCCGAGAAAGACTAAGTGACCTGCACCAGCTGCAAGTTTAGGCAAAAAGGCTTCGTATTTCAGGAAGCTGATAGACTACAGAGTATGTATGTTCTAATTACAGCTTAAAACCACCCCTCACCCTTCCCCAAGTAGCAAAGAAGGTTTTCTCTTCCAAGTATAAGATTTCTAAGGCATCCAATGGAGAACTGAAATTAAGAAGTGATTCATACCTCAACAAACCACTCTTTAACCTACCTTTTACCCTAGAGCTTTCTGGGCAGAAGTCAGGCAAAGGGAACTCCTGCCAGTCCAATCCAGCTCTGCTCCCTGCAAGCTCTTCCTGAGTACAGCCATGAACCTGAACCATGCACTTGACAGAGCAGCGAGACAGCTGGCAGAGGCGAGCACCACGGAAAGACCTGTCTCTTGGCACGCAGAAGACAGCTCTCCTGTGCCTTCCTTTCCAGCGCCTGCAGGGCTGATGCTTACAACAGCCATTGGTAGAAACCACTGCTTTGAACAGGCCTGAAGGAGAGCAGAGTAGTAAATACTCCAGTGCCTGTTACCTGCGCTTCCCAACATGATCCCAGTTTGGCAAGTCCTTTATGTCACCTACCTTTGGTTTTTTTAGATCTACACTGCCTGCCATCAACACAGCATCAGCCTATAACAGAGATGAAACAAGGCTCAGACTTGATGCTGCCCCAGACTCTCTCGCTCCGCTATAACCTGATCCAGTCAATCTTCCTATAAAACAAAGTTCAGATACCTCCTTACAAAATAGGGATGAAACTTGATAGAAATTTGGTGGCAGATAAATCTCTCATACGGCCTCACCTAAGTAAGTGTGTTACACATGATTACACAAATCCACATGCCTAATGTTAAATGTGATTAAAAAATAACTTCCAAGTTACTGATTTGAGAGTTTAATTATTTCCACACTAGAACAGTTTGACAAGTGGGCATACTCAGATACAACTAAACTGACCTTTCTTTAAATTCTGCACATGACATCATCTTGTATCAAAGTCTGATACTGAAGATAGAATCTGTTAAGGATATTACTCGGCACTTCTTTTGAATTTTATGTGCCTTACAGCATTAGTTACCATACATGAGTACTGTGTTAACCAGTTTCATGGTTAGTGGAATTACAAAGCCACCAAATCTGAAGTTATTTTGATCTGTAGAAGGTCAAGACAAAACACAAACTGACTTATAGAAGAGTTCAAGAAATTTAATGTGCTGCATCAAGGCACACAAGCAAGTACACCTATGCTATTTCCACCAGGTATCAGTCAAACCTTAAGCTAAATACTTTTGCTAGACTACAAGGGAGAAACTCCACTGAACCCCACAATCATACTGATGAGTTTCAGTGAAGCAAGCTCTTGGTGTGAAGTTACAGAGACCTGCAGGAAGCACTCACTGCACCACAACTCCCAACTCTGTTCTCTGCGCTCCCCGCCAATGAACAGCGAACTCAGTTCAAGGTCACCATGAAAGCTTTCACAGTACAAGTCACTGGAAGGAGGAAAAAAAAAATAAAAAAAAGAAGGGAGAGAAAAGGCTAAAGGTTTTAATTAACTGTTCTCTAGGTCAACCTAGGAAAAAACTCTAACCAGGATCATTTAATAATCATCATGGCTTGAAATCGAGACACAGGACTCCAGAACTTCTGCTCAAGACTGTACTTTCAGCTTGTTGTGAAAATAATCACTTACTGGACTTAAAGCAAGAATCTGACGCAAGTTAAGAACTAGTAAGACAGACAAGATAATTGCATCTCTTCTAGATTGAAACTTTTTTCTATAATGTTCAACAAATTCTCACCTACCACCCTCAATTAAGGTAGCAAAAGCCACAGACTACTGATGCATTCCACCCTTCCACAGCATGAATTTTATTTTCCCACACTAATAGATTAGACTTTTTAAAATAAGCACTCTGACATTTTTCTTTTGAGTTTTTAGAGAAGTAAAAATTAAAAATCCATCTGAAAGCCTATGCACACTAATGCTCATTCGCCTTCACTAGCCTTCTCTGAGAAAGGAAGTTCAGAAATGGATAATGAGAAACTACTTGGAAATTATCATGATTACAAATAATAATGAAGTGTGGAAAAAAATAGACCAGGAATACAAAAAAGAAGCCATCCCTAAGTCACAAGAGCTAAAGTTAGGAGAAGAGGTGCACCTCTTCTTCTCATGAGCATACAGACCAAGGAGATGTTAAATTAAAATATTGTCTGGACACACAAAGGAACTTTTAACCCCAAGATTTCACACTCCAAAAGCTATGCAAGGTTATCAATTACCAGCCTTTTTAAATTGTAACAATCTTTTCTTAAAGCATATTCAGATATATTGTAAAAGATAACAGATCATACCCTGGAACTGGATGGCAATATCCTCCTCTCTCCCAGCTAAAACTTTCTTCTTAAGTTACTACTGTTGGCCACTATAAGAGGGAAACACTCCATTACCGTCCTCAGGATCCAGGATCTCAAGACCCGATCAAACAGAACGATTTCTGAGTGATGGCAGAGTGCTAAAAACATGCCCTAAATCTTCCTCAAAGCAAGTGAGGAATAAAACAGAACCATGGACTTCAAAATGAGAGGCTAGACCGCTCCACTTAAGGGAAGAGTGGGTGCATCTTACACATAGTCTCAGTTTGTGGATCAAAAGCCTCAAACCTATTGTTCAGACTTTTATCACATTTGACTCCAGTTTCACACCTTTTGCACACAAACTCCCGAAGGTGTGCAGGCCTTTATGCAAGGATGACTCCACTTGTCTGTAAGGACCATCAGTCCATCACATCAGATTCATTTTCTGTGTCCAGACTGCAATGTAGTACTAGCTGCTAGTCAAAACATTGCAAAAATAGATTACCTTGTAAGCAAAATTATCTACATGGAGCTGCACCATGAGCAGGGTTTAGCAGCCCTTCCAAATAAATAAGTCTCAACTCTCAAAAATGCTGTAATACCTTCAGTTTGTCCTCCTCCTCCTCACACATATGCTCTCAGCAAGTCCACTTCACGATGAAGATGCTGGGCAAAGGCTTTCATCTCCATAACGTAATATGCTATTTAAAGGTGACAAAGTATTTCATGACACAGAAAGCCCCAACTCCTCTATGATACGCAGAGCTCTGATGCTACGCTATTTCTACTTTTACTCACAAGAAGCTTCTACAGAAAAAATAATTCTGTTATTAAGATACCAAGATCTTCTTGCTCCACTATTTCACGACAGTTTTACATTTGTATCCTGTTGGTGAGAACAGTCATGTTCAAAGTGAGCAAACATAGATGTTACTGAAACCTTTGAAGAACTAACAAGTTACCCACCTACCTGAAACACAACCCATGTTGAGGAAGTCACGTATTTACTACAGGTATTAACATTCCAGACCACTACAGCAGGAAAATAATTCTGTTAGGGTTGCTGTGCGCTGACAAGTCACTTCCCACATAATTGTTTCTTTCTGCCACTGTATCCTGGCGACCAGACCGACCAGCTCCCAGGACTCAATGCTTCTACAGGTCTTATTTAAAATAGGAGAATGTTTATTTTATATGCTAGCTCTGTTCTTCATAGAGGCCAGGCTAAACTGCACTGAATAGCTGTAGTCAAAGACAGACATAAGGAGTGAACTAAAAAAGCAACCCTGACCGACATAGCTACACCTAATTCAACACTGCCAGAAAAGTCTTCTACTACTACTGTAGCAGCTGGCATGATCACCAGAGTAGAACCATAGGTAACACAAAGGTGCTGGAGGGGAAAAGTGGGATGAAAAAAGCTATTACGGTGTCATGATGCAGGCTCCAAACAGCCCAGCACAAACACATTTCCACACCCCAGCACAGTGCGTATTACCATCACGACCAGCACTCCCGTTAGACTGCAGGGCAGGCACAAAAGGTATGCAGGAGAGGGACACAACCTGAATTCCCAAGTTTCTTCAGCAATACAGCAGAACCGGCAGTGCTCCATTACTTTCTGGCCTGGGCAAGAACAAGTTTTGACCAGTACCCAGTCCCTGCTAACAAGCATTAATTAATAAGCACCTAATTTTTAGCATTAGTTTTCTTCAACACTCCTTCAAGGGAGGAAAATGCTACTAAGCCTTGCCATAATTGCCAGTTCATCTATCATCATCTTTACAATGAGTAATTAGGCTGTTAACAATTACATTTAACACATTGCATTAATACAAACCAGGCAGACTAGATTTCTCAGAGCCATGGTATCAGGATGCAGGCAGCTCATCCATTACTACGTATATTCATAGTTAAGGTGACAGCTTTAAAGGTAAAAAAAAAAAAGTCTATTTAAGCTGCTGGAAAAAGTACAAGAGCTCAAAACTAACTACACAAAGGCCCATCCAGTCCTAAAGCAGCAGATGATCCTGGATGTTTCCAAACCAGATTCAGTAACACAATGAAGAAAAAGGTCACTAACCACAGTACCAAATCATACCATTAGAATGGATGAAATGAGATCTAGATATTGTTGCAGCAAAACAAATGTAGAGAATAGAAGACTCAGGAATGGAGGAATACAAAAACAACAGAATAAAGAAAGAAAAGGTAGAAATAGCATATCTAAATGAAAGCACATTATACATTACCACTCAATAAACTTTTAAATAATTATCCAGTTGTCATACAGAGCCCGTGTTCTCACACCTGCATTTGCACATACAGACATCAGCAGCTATGTTTCACCACATACATTCAAACTAACCCATCTTCCTTCTTGCCTAAGGGTAACATATGTTTTATTATGAAAGTTTCCTTTTAGAATCCCTTAATAAAAGGCAAAAGTTAAAGGTTTTATCTTGTCTGACTTCATAACTCAAAGGTTCTGAATACAATAGAGGTTTCAAATAGAACTGAATCTTGTTTTATTATACTTAATCACACAAGTTAAACATACATGAAAGGTACAGAAGATCAATAAAACTTTTACAAGACAGAAACAAGTAAATTGTAAACCTAAGACAGACAAGGACTATCTGCAGACCAGATATCTAATATGCATTAAATGACTGCTTTGTAAGATGGCTCATCTTTCAGATCTACAGAGGAAAAATACCACTTTTTCCTTGAAAAGAGTTCATCAGGCAGAATCAGCCATTTAGTACATAGTCATGTATTCTTTTTTTTTTAGTAATAGGTTTCAAACAATTGTTAGACATTACATTATCACATCAGGCTCATTCAGCTTTCCTCTTGCACTTTGCCTATGCAAGGAAGACACACTAATTTGACTTACAGTTGAATAAACACAAACAATTAAGTTACCCAGAACCCTTGTACATCCCTGATTTAAAGCTCTGTCTGAAATGGTAATATCACTACTTTTTGTGGACAAACTTTCAGCTATGACAGCATCTCAGTACTGTAACATAGTACTCTAACCTCTATCAATACGTTCTGGTTTCAGCTGTTTACACCAGTCAAGGACTTTTCATCTTCCCATGCTCTGCCAGGTGCACAAGAAGCTGGGAGGGGATGCAGGCAGGACAGCTGATCCCAATTAGCCTCAGGGCAATTCCATACCACCTGATGTCAAGCTCAGTATATAAACTGGGGGAGTTGGCCAGGGAAAGGAGTGATTGCTGCTTGGGGACAGGCTGGGCATCAGGTGGTGAGCAATTACATTGTGTATCACTTGTTTTGTATATTTTATTATTATTATTATTTCCTCCTTCTCTGCTGTCCTATTAAACTGCCTTTATCTCAACCCACAGGTTTTAGGGTTTGGGTTTTTTCCTCCCTGGTTCTCTCCCCCATTCCACTGAGGTAGGGGGAGGGTGAGCAAGCAGCTGTGTGGTGCTTGGTTGCTGACTGGAGTTAAACCACAACACAGTATTAGATGGATTGCTCTTAAGAACAACACTTGACTTGTACTACTGCCAGATACAACACAGTGTAAATTTCTTAAGTGCAACCTGTTTAAGACAACTTGTCAATGTCTAATGCTTTGCACATAGTTTTAGTGTGGAAAACTGCTGAACTAAACACATGCACAACAGATATTCTAAGTTCCTGATACAGGTCAGAAGAGAGTAAAATTTTAAATCTTACTTTGGCCTTGCTAGGTTCCACCTTCTACACAGCCTCCTTCAATAGATACAAAGGATGATACTATCACTTGTCCTGAATGTTTCACTGTGTCATCTTTGTTGGCAAAATTAAGCTTTCTATGCACTCTAGACTTGATTAGTGGTCATCAGAATGCAAGCATTCATGCACAAGTCATCACTACCTGTCATAAAGGTAATAACAAGAGCTGGATTAAAGATAATATAGAAATACCAGCAAGAGCTATTTAATTAAACTTTATTTCTATCATTCAGTATGTAGAATAACATATTTGAGGAAAATTATGTTTTAAGCATCCATTAATCCTTTATGCATTCATTAATATTTCATTCTATATTTCACAGTTCCTTAAATATATCTGTAACAAACTGCAGTTTTTTAAATATTAATGATATATTTCCGTTATTCACCAGTTGCTTTTTATAAAACAGTAAAAAGACCAATTTGACCATAAAGTTATGTGACATTAAAAGAAATTTCACCCCAAAAATACTATGTTGAGAGGAGATACAAGTATGACAAATGTTTTCTAGAGGTCTTTATCACTCCTAAAAGCTGACATGACAGTAACAACTAAATGCCTGCACTGTGCTGGAGCTAGCTGTCCTAGATGCTATTTAAAACTTAAGACAACAACTGTCACTTAAAGAGAAATAAATACAGCCTTCTAACAAGCAGTTCTCTAATAACTCTCTTCATAAGAGTATTCCCAAACCTGTTGTATTTAACAAACTGTCTTGCTATTGCTACTGTAACCAGCTGGTAAGGATGCAGGGGACAACCTGGTGATATCCAAAAAGATATGAATATCAAGAATGACAAAAAGCTACATCACAATACTAATACTGCAAAGAAGAATCAAATAGAGATTAAAGAGACTGTATCAAGGTACAGATGACAGCACGAGCAGAGGCAATAAGGTTCCCTCTGAACTTCTTCAATATAGTCTTTATCCAGAATCACTTTTGACTAATCTAGTGAATGGCTGCAGCATTCAAAAAGGTACCAGTAGCAGGACAGAAACTTTGACTTGATTTACAGACAAAAACCATACCACCTTTTCCTTAAAGCAATGTATGCTGTTACCTCTTTGCTCCGTTTTACACACCCTTATTAATTATTGGTATTTAATAAAGTAAAAAAAGCAGCAAGACAGAACACTGGAAACGGATGATGGCAATACCATTTGGATTACTCTAAGGAAGCAAAGACACTTGTGATGTTTCCATTGAAACACTATATAGAAAACCTAGTGTAAGCATCAATCAATGCTACACTGGCAGGCAAGTGGAACAGATGATACTGCGGTCCTCTCCCAAGTCTCATTTCTGTGATTCTCAGTGTAATGTTTTCTACATGAACATGGGTTTTTTATTTTTTCTTCCCCACTATGAAGACGTGGCTTCCTGCATTGTGCAAGCCTACGGAGCAATGGCTGCAGTGTGGGGAAACACAGATGAGCTAACTCACTCCCTTACTGGTATATCCAGTACAAATCAGCAGTCTTAACCTTTCATTTGTCTCAGCCTGTTGGCTAATGTTCTGGCATCGGCCACGGATTCACAGAAACCATTGCTGTTAACAGCAACCATGTTACGCCATACTGTGTGACCTGGAAATACTCTGCCTTGCCAGTATTTTAGAAATCTTTAGATTATTTCCCAGTCCAGCATTTAGACATGTCCAAATACATCATGAAAGGAAATCCATGCATTTGTCTAGTCAGATGTCATCATAAACCTATAATTATCGTAATAACCCAGACAGATCTGTTTGTTTTTTGTTTTTAAACTGCTGCAAATGACTGTCAAAAGCCTAGTCCCGCTAAAACTCTTCTGGAAGGTATAATGCAGAAACCCCTATTTTAACTGCCTAACAGCTTACAGTTTAGTAATTCTTTCAATATATTAAAGTTATTTTGGTATATTCTAATTTCCAGCTTCCAAGGAAGGATGCTGTTTCCCTTTAACTGACTGGTTGTGTAAGAATTGCTCACAGAACATAAATTACTCTAAATGAAGAGTAACAACAAAACCCAACTTTATTATCCAACTTGCATGGCCAAGTGCATTACTCTTCAAATTTGCAATAGCCATTATCCAACTGAGCTAGGACTGCTAGGCGAATTCCATTTTGGGGATGGAGATCATTTCTAGGTGGATCTTTCAGTATTTATGACCTTAGATTCCCCAACACACCCAGAAGCTAGTTTGGGTACAGGAAGCTATTTTTAGCAAACGACTATTGGTTTTGCCAAGCAGCATATGTATTAGCACAGCAAGAGCAGAGCAATGCTGTTTTACTGTCCAAGTGACTCTGCTGAACAGTTAGTACACTGCCTGAGCTGCAGTATGCATGCAAAACCTCCCAAGTTCTGCACATTAGCTTCTCACAAGGTTTGGTATTCGACACCATAAACATCAGACAAAAAGAGAACACCAATTTCACCGGCTTGTAAACAGAAAGACTAGCTCCCACATCCCAAATGAGCTACAATGCTAAATAATCATAGAGGAGACCTGAGGAAAGCCAAGGCAAGCAAGTGGAAGCGGGCTGCCCCACCAGACAAGTTGGGCCAGTTTGCAGCCAGCCCCACACACAGGGTGAGAGGAACCTCCTTGGCTGTAACGCCACGTGCCGTAATACCGGCACCCCTGCTCTGAGCAAGAAGCGTGGCACCCATTAAAGAGACACAGAAATCCAGAATTGTTGACTCCCAAAGCTGTTCCCACTACCTTCTCCTGGTTGGCAGTGACAGAAAATACGAAAGGTGGAAACACATTCTTGAAAGGTTCCTATCACAGGAAAGCACATAATCAGAAGAGCCTCAATCCACTCCTAGACTAACTGGAAGTGGTTGTATTTTCCCTCCACCCCCAACTTCATTGGTAAGAGTCCCTGAATGCCTCTTAGGGCAGTAGAGATCTCACTGCAGAAGCCCAGGAGCAACATTCTTGTAAGAGATCCAGCTTTTTAATTAAATCAGCTGCTTATTACCACTGTCAGGCTTCTATTTATAATAAAATACGATAGCTGATCTTGTTTTTGTCTCCTGGCATGATAGAGACAGAGCTGCTGCTGGAAAGAAATACACAGCTCTCCATCCCCCACCTGGTAGTCAAGGGTTGGAGCAACAAAGGGAGCAACTTCCTAAACTTGGTTACCATCTCCGTGTCCTTACCTGTCTGCTGACGAGCTGAGCACTCCCCAAGCACCGATACAGGCTTATACAGCACTTGTGAAACACGGTACTGCCAGCCAAACCACCACTGCCATTCAGACAGGAAAATTCTTACGGCCTTTCAAGATGCAAAGGAGGAGGTAGCCAGCATGTGCAGAAACAGGTAATGGCTAGAATCAAAGGAATTTTTAAAAAGCCAAAAAACCCCAGAGCACACAGCCACACAAACCTAAAAGCTTGAGTTCTGCAAACAGGGGTGAACAGGCAGGCCTGACCCACCATCAGTAGTGTTTCCAATTCAACAAACTCATCTGTCAAAGCACAGAAAGCAAGGTTCAAGCAACTATAGGCATAACAAATACTTGCAGCTGTCAGCATACGGAAATGGGTATAAGTAAAACAGCTGAGGTCTTGTAAGCTTTTATATATGTATACACACACAACACATATTTTGTAAATATATAGGAAGTTTTCATATAAATTATAAATATATATATTTAAAACACACAAATGTGCCCTTTTAAATTAACCAACCATTAAATGAAAAAAGCCCAATATTTGGATCAATCTTTGCCATCATGGGAAAATATCCTAGTATTTCAACTTTCCATTTGCACGTATGTAGGAGCACTAGCAGTGGTTAGCTTGGCCTCTGGTGCAAGCAAACTGCATCTTAAAAAAAACTTTCATCTTAACCAAATACTGGGAACATACACCAGAATGAGGTTTCAAAACCAGCTTCCGCAGATCTTGAGCCCAAAAACTTTCAAGTTCCTTCCAAAGTTCTGTGCAGCTATGAGTAGCTAAAAGCCATCAGAAGAACAGCAGACAACAAACCAACACCTCAGAAATGTGCCAGAAAAGTAAAAGGCAGAGGACAGGAGCCTGGGATCCTGCTCCAGCTCAAGAAGCTCCAGCAGACACGAATCCGACGTGCTGGGCCAGCACCTAAAGGATCAGTCGACCAGGCTGTGATACCAAACACTGGAATACATTTTTCTGTTTACAATTTAATGTTTCCCTGCTCCGATTGTTCAGCTGTTTGAAGAGTCTCTCCCAACAAAATGTTATTTTCCAGTTTGGCAGCAGTGACTTACCCCTCCCTTCCAGGCTGCCTGAGCAGCTGCTGGGTGTGCCCTTCCCATCTGATCCCAGGCAGTGTGCAGTGTAAGGAACTGCTTAATTAACAACAGCCCCCTGTGGCCCCAGCGGGGCACCCATCCGGACGAGCGAACAACTCGACATACACAAATATCACCACACTTACCATTAAATGGACATTGAGTGATGGACATTAAAAAAAAAAAAAAAAATCAGTCGAAAGGATCTGACCAGTTTCAGAGCACACTAGGATCTTGCCTCAAGTTTTGCTAACCCAGCACAACAAAGAGAATCCACATACCTTTTAAACCTTGAAATAGACAGGCATACTTAAGTTCTTTTGCGGAGGGGACACAGTATCATTAGTATAGAAAAAACAGATCCAGATACAGCTGTTCTACAAGAAGTGTTGCCAAATCCATCTTGCAAGCAGTTCTCCAAAACCAGATTGGTTGCGTGGTTTGCTGTTATTATGGATTCTTGTATTTAGAGCACACATGGAGGCAACTGGCTAACAGCTAGCTAGGCCATCTCTCAGTGTGAAAAAGAGGATGTGATCTTCGGTGACTGAAATTAATAGTGTTTGCCAGCATGCTTCTCGCAGCATCTTTAACCTGCAAGTAGAGAATGTTTACGGAAGGATTGCCAATGTATAGTGCTTACATGCAAGTGTACGCTAAAAATAGCAGCCCCTAAGTTTCAGAGAACCTGCATGTTTTAGCGCTGAGAGCTACCAGAACATCTACATGTTCAAAGGAGCTTCCTTAACAGAATTTTATTTTCCCTTTCTTCATGAATGCACACCTATGACACACCTGACTGTTCACTGGCTTCTATCTTTTTACTACGCAGAGGTACTTAAACAAGCAGCGTTGTCCTGGTTTCAGCTTAATTTGGAGTTAATTTTCTTCCTAGTAGCTGCTATAGTGCTGTGTTTTGGACTTAGTATGAGAACAATGCTGATAACACACTGATGNACCAGGGAGGCAGGAGGGTGAGCGAGCGGCTCTATGGTGCTTAGTTGCCGACTGGGGTTAAACCACAAGAAGTGTAAAAAAAAAAAAAGTTTCTGTTTTAAATTTTCTTTAGTTCACTTTTATTACCATTATGAGAGAAGCTACTGAATTTTACTGACAGTCCAACAAGGACTAGACTGTAGGTAATCGATTATAGCATGACTAAGCTATAGAAAGAGTTACCAAGTAGCCAAAGCCAGGCAAGAGCCATTAACTTCCTACAAATTACTGCAACACAAAAGGACTTTTGCTTTTAGCCAGCCGTGTTTTAGAACGGAGCAAAGTTTTCCCATGCAGTCTCACAATTTACAAGCACAGCAGCACAACCACGTCATCACTATTTCATTATTATATCAATATTCATTATTTTCACATGCATGTGTCCTTTAAATTCAGACACCCTGTTATAGGAAAAGAAGCTGCATGATAAAGAGGTTTCTTTTACCAGCTCAGCAATTCCAAGCATTTCCACAAACCTAAACAAGACACAAGCCAAGTAACAACACTGAAGCTCCTTCTCTGACCAGGTGCAATCACCTCAACTTTCTGCTGCTCTTGACCTAAGTTAAGAAATCTCCAATTTAGGGGGCAACCCTAATATCACATTATACTGCAGAAATACTTTCAGGAGACCAGGCAACTGGCCACTAACTAACAGGGTCAAATGAAGCACTGCTACAGCACATTTTCAATATTATAGTAAGAAAACTAGAATATTCGGACATACTTACTTCCTTAGAATTCTTTACTCCAGAAAAAAAAAAAAAAAGAAAAGAAAAAGCCAAACAATTTCTACCACTAGCTCACCAGCAAGAACAGACTAAGGGTAAGTATGGCTGGCTGTGGGGAATCTTCCTACCATTTAAACCTCCTGAAAGAAGTTGCTCAAATTACCACCAAAAAATGGCTCAAGCCCCAGTAACCACGCAGACAGCAGGGCTGTCATCAGGCTGCAAACCATCAGCCCAGCAGAAACCAGGGGCTTGCAGGCAGCTGAAACACAGCTTGGTATTTGGAATCAAACCACATGTTGCGATTTTGAGGAAGTTTGACAACTCTGAAGTGCTGCAATTATGGACCTGTCACTGTCGCCCCCCAGCAGTATTTAAAATTTATTTATCCAGCAATACTTAAAATACATAAGCCAAGCGTTGCATTGCTCTTTCTTGAGCAAGAGACATAAGCCCTTTTTTATACCGAATGCTGCTACCTGGTGACATATGGGTAGACAGCAAAGGTCTCGAAAACCAACGTCTGCCAACCATCGACAAAAGCCAAAAGGAAAGCTTTAACAATGATCCTGTAAACAGAATTTGTCAGCTTTTGATGTAACCAGCTTTTCAGCCATAACCTGTGTGTTAAAAGGGCAGTTAACTTGCGTCCATGCTGCTAAGATCAGAAACGGGGTGGGGGAGGGAAAGAAGAAGAAAAAAAAAAGAAGAAAAAAAATAAAAGCCACTGTCACACAGCTTTCAGAACAGAAGTACACTGAAAAAGAATCAGTCTCAGACGTTTTACATGACCAAGTACTGACAGCTAAGTCCAGAGAAGTTTAAGGCAGAAGGAGAAGAGAAAAAATAGGAGTCACTTCCTGAAAGCACCTTGTAATACAGCAGCTTACTGTAGATGGCCTTCCTGGGAAAGGCACTCACTGGCCTTTTTCCCTTTTACTGCTTGTCAAATGCGTTTGATGCATTTTAAAGTTATACGGAAAGCACTTGGAGTACAAACATTAGAGCACTCAGCACAACCCAGTCCTCCCGAGTGCAATAAACAGCATCCAGAATACCACAGGGGCTCATGGTCCACATGATTCTCATCCAGCAGGCCATTTTCCTTTGCTCTTAGGCCCTTATTGCTGCAGCAAAGATGACACAATCTAGAGGAAACTTTGAAAACTGCACAAAGGTTTGCACTGAAGTTAAACTGCACGGCTCATTGTTCTGAGAAAGATGCTATCTGACAACCTGAATGGCAGTGTGTGCAGTACCCTCTTTAATATTAATTTGCATTAACAAATTATGTGTACACTTCAGAAATGCAAATGTCAAAGATCATGCTGTAACTTTTCCTTTTGCAGAAGGCATACTAAAGTATACTAAGTACTTAAAAGCAAAACAGTTACCTCTAGATATGTGTGCGGTACGAGAGGTATCTAGCGAAAGCTAAAGCTGCTGACAGAAAAATCAGACACATCACTGTCTAGCACCCCCCCTGTATCTGTTTGAATCAGTACAACTTCTCAAGAGACTGCATCTCAACACAGTAACTAACTGCTTGCACATCAACTTACTCCATTTAGGAATGGGGGGGCTGGATATAGAGAGAACATTCCTGCACTTGAAATCCTTAACTTTCAACTGTTTTATCTTCTTTTACACACTTATACAAAATGTCAAAATCCTACTATATTACATACACAATATGCTTAACACTGTTTAATTGTAAAACATAACAATGCAAAGAAAAAAAAAGAAAAAAGAAAATATTTTTAAATCCTTGAGTTATTTATCATTACCAGTAGGTTAAAAAAAATTATGTCCAAGCCAGTAGCACTTTTACCTACTTATGTAACTTTAGAAAACCAAAGTAAACATATCAGTGCATTTTTGACTATGTAGTACTAAAGTGTCAGGTTGAAAAATATGAAGTACTCCTCTGTTCAATAACACTCATACACAATAGTATTTATTTTTATAAACGAGAATCTTTCTCTACAACTCTCAGTCAAGCCATTTCTCATACAAGCAGACTCATTTATTTTAACAGAACTACTCATGTGGCTCAATTTGCAGGACTCTACTTGCTAACACAGTTGTCATCACATCTTACAGCTTATGACAACGTTAAAATAATCTTTAGTATGGTAAACATGTTCTACCACACGTACCTACAGAGCAGCTTTTCACCCCCCTCAACTGTAAAAAGAAGTCCTCCGCTAAATCATGAAAACAAAAAGTTATTCTGCAACAGCCAACTTTGTATTTGCTGCATAAGGAGAAAGTTTTAAATACAAGGTTTATTTTGAGAGCCTATTTTTGCACCTTTTTTATTCTCTTTCAGAACAACCCCAATTATCACACTTCCATCAAATTACTCAATCCTTGAAAGTAGTAAAATATGCATATACAAGCATCATCTATGAATAAAAACAAAAAAAAAATCACAAAGATTAAATGGAAAAGTAAGCTTGACTATTGACAAAACTTGAAGTCAGTAACAAACATACTTTTAGAACTTGAAGCTGTACAGGACAAGGTTTAATTTCTTAATTAAAAAAAAAAATCAATTAAGTTAACTAAATTTCTTACCTACCAACATCTACAAAACGTATCCATCTTTAACACTGGGGTTTCCTGATTTGACATCACCCACTAATAAATGGCCTTTAAGAACAGAAACTTGCAGGCCATTTGTTTGCTTGACCACCACTTCTAACATTTTACCTAACAGACACTTTTTCAGAAAATCTTATCTGCAACTATTACAAACCTCAGCTCTCCCTCATCTACATGCCATGCTTTCACCAAAAGCTTTCACTTTAACACTTCTAGCCCTCTTTGGCGAGGACAAGTCACCAAAAATGCTGCAAGTGTAACAAAGCCAGTGTTTGTACCCTGCCTGCTGACAGCAGCCTGGCTTTACTCCCCTCACTTGGCTCTTGGCAAGGTAAATGAGATGTGCCAAGCTTCGTTGTATCATGCCGCACCTGAAAATGCAGTTCCATCTCTCTTTACTGCACTGACTCGGGAGAGATGAAACCTTCCTGCATCCACTAACCGCAACGGTGAAACCTAAGAGTCACAATACTGTTGGAATATAACCACCATTTTAGCAATAATAATTTTTATAAAATAATGGCCTTCAGGATATTACAGGTAGATCTTCTGTTCATCCAGGAACATATGTAATACTAGAGTTAAATGTCAGATCATAGTTTAAGGGAAACAACGCAGCACTTGCTAAATAATGATTTCATCGCTGCATCTAATGAAAACTTGCTTCTAGGTGAAGACACCACTCCGTTTCTTTTTAGATGGTATGACAGAGGAAACTGATCCAGCTTCCCCAGCTCCAAATTTCTACTCACTGGTTTTCATTTAGCATTTCAGGGACTTCCTCTGCATGGGTTTCTATGCAGGGCAAGACTCACAGACGCTCCAAAGGCACACGGCCAATTTGCATTCAGAAGCAAAAATCTGGGACTCGGGCTCACAACGCTTCACTTTCACTGCCGTTTTCAACATAAGTAGCACAGCCCTAGTACAACGGGGAAAATGTTATTTAACAAACTGAATTGATACATGTGACATTTAACTACACAAGGATTCTTATTTGTCACTTGATTTGTCAACGGTATTTAGATTATATAATTTAACAGCAAAAACATTGCCTTCTGAGCTGAAGAACAAATTCCTTTCCACCTGTTGATGAGTGTGTACAAAGCAAATCACCTGTAGCATCTCAGCACCGATTACATTGCCACCTTTAAATACTTCCCTTCTTTCAGATAGCCATCCCTGAAGTAATTCAATATACAAGCCTAAGAACTTGAAAGCTGAGTATTTCAGTACTCTCCGTTTCAGGAGAGAAAGAGGAATTAGAAATCTGAGTTCTGAAACGGATTCTTGTGTTGTTGGTTTGACTTTAGACTCCCTTTGCCTACTGTATTAACCTCGTCTGAACTTAAGCTGTTAGGAACATCACAGCCTCGGACACAGTGTTTGTCAAACAAGCATCAATCCCTACAGTAACTGCTCAGCACACCGGACAGACTGAGTTGGGACTTAATAACGCTTCTGGAGCCACTCTCCTCAATTCAACTAAAATACAGGCAAAGGAATGCTCTTAGGCTCTGGTTAAGGATATAATAGGTCATTTTGGTTATCAAGAACTATTGTGCTGACGCTTTTGTGTCAGAACTTGAGCGACAGCCGTTTTTCTCTCGGCAGCGGCAAAGTCGATGCCAAGACGCTCTGCTCAGCCGACTCACTCGTCGCTTTCTTGCCGCGATGTGCAGTTTTGCCGTTTATAAATATGGGTTTCTATGCACAAAGTCTTTCAAATGAGGCGAGAGGAAAAACATGTGGCTGTCTTCTCCTGAACCGCTTTCAGGCAACAGCTTACGTGCCACATGTATCTTAAGCAGACCCACTCAACGTCCCCCCTCCAAACCACGCGAAATTTCACCCTAAAATAGCACCTCATGCTCGCAGCCGCACCACTCGCGGTTCCGCTGCTTGGGTTTGGGGGTTTTTTTGGTGTTCTTTTTGTTTTGGTTTTTTTTGTTGTTTTTGGTTTTTTTTACCACAGCATCAAGACTTTTCAGGCGACTCGCTCCGAGAACGAGGAGGAGTTTAAAAGGGCGAGGGAA
>VZTL01048434.1:43232-55389 GCA_013400535.1 Scopus umbretta
TGGGGGGTTGGGGGGGTTGTGGTGTTGTTGGAGTTTGGTTTGGGTTTTTTTTTAGTTAAGAGTGAAAATATGTGGGGGAATCTGAATTAATCTGGGAACCTCTAGATTTATAGGGAGTGAAAACAGCAGCCAACTTTTCCTTGGGCTTTTTGGTTAGAACAAAGACTTCTAAAATGGAATGCCATTGCAAAGACCTTGTTGAAGGAACATAGTCTTTCTGACACTGAAGAAGCCCAAGAGTTATAACTTAACTATTTTTCCTTCCCTTTCATTTAATTTTATGCTTATTTAAGCATGGCCATCTAAATAGGCATGGATGCCCTAGACCACAATGTTTTGCTCTGCCTGGGGTAACTAAAGAAGGTGTGAAATTACAAAATCTAAGCTTTCACGCTTCAGCCGTAACTGATTATATGCAGTAATATGTCAAAGAACAGCATCTAGATATGCTCTAGCAAAACTAGATGTGCACTCTGAATTTTTAAGCATTTAGGTTTGGGGTTTCTTTTTAAACTACAGACTGAGAGAAGTCTGAACAATCTCCCCACCCTAGCCCAAACAGTTTGGCTTTGATTCTCCAGAGCACTGTGATTCTGATGTAGAAAACCATGTAAGATGGATCAGTATACAGAATTTCCCCTCCCTGTTACAGCCCCTCTCCCAGTGGCACAGATTAAAGACTGAGTAGTAGTAGGCAGCAAACACGACAGTCACTATATGACTGAGAGTCTCCTGTGGATGTATTGCCCTTGCTCCACTGACAACCCAATGTGATTTAAAACATCCTTTACGTTGATTTAAAATAATCCTGAAGAGTAGCTGTAAATCCTGAAAAACTGAAAGCAAAAATTATCGAGTCCTTTCTGCCATCTTCCTAAAGTATAATAAATTATAAATTACAAATCTCTGACAATGAAAAAGAAATCCCATTATTTCATGCATAACATAATCCATTTATGCGTAACATTTCATCCATAAAATGGGCGACTGGATGCTACAGCTATAGTTGATTCTGCTGATAGATGGACTGGTACTTTAATTACTTCCCAGGGTCCCTTTTGGCCCTATTTTCATGATGCTGTTCTGAGTATCTGAGTGAAATCATCAAGATGTTTGCATAACAGATCTGTATGCTTAATTGACCCGATTTGTTCCTGCTCAGATACTGCCCATAGGGAAAAGCAAACAGAAGACAGGCTTTTGTGGCTATTCAGGAGAAGCAGATCTTTCAGCCTACTGGAGCAAGTTGTCAGTGAATATGAAGGTTAAGTGGGCATACCGATTCATTAGGTGCTTAAAAGAAACACACATTTAGGCTGATGAACTACAACTGAGCTAATTTAATGAAAGGAAAAATCAGAGCTGAACTAATGAAAATACCTTGTCTTGTCACAGACTGCCTACCTGCAACTTGAAATAAGCTGCGGATTTTGAACAGCCCGAGTAAGAAGGGAGTATGGTCAGCAGAAGGTGTACAGCGCAAAATAACCCTCAGCTTTTTGATCCACGAAACAGACATGCACATCTATCCTGCCCTTCTGACCACACACATACAGAGGCCCATCCTAGAACAGGGAATCTAAACTAACCACAGATTAACCCATTGCATATATAACTTGCCCCTATTGGAGCAGGATGCTAAACACCATTTGCTTCAGCTGAGAACATAAATCAGGGAATGATTATCCACAAACAGTTGCCCGTTTATAAAGGCAAATACCAATCAATGTATAGCCTGAAGTATAAAGGATTGCTTGTATGTTTTGTCCTGTTTTATGCATCTATGGATGTTATTTATGACAATTCTTTACTGATCGACTTCAGTGGATTCAAAGTGGTTGAGGGTCAGCCACACTTAAAAAAACCAAAAACCCAGTCCGTAGACTTTGAGCAAGATTTATAAAAGCTGGAAAAAAATATGTTCTGAGACAGAAGGACAAGTGTACTTTTGAGAACACACAATGCCACCAGCAAACACAATGAAAAACAGGTTCTGAGAACATTCAGCATAACACTGTATCCGCCTTCTGAATCCCGTTATAACTAAACATTTGTAGTTCAGGTCTTCACCTGGCGTCAGAACAGTAAGAAAAAAAAATCCTTTCTATTTTGGCAGACTGCTTATAATCATCTAAATGCTTCCTTTTGTATCTTCCTTTGAAAAACACCAAGGCAAATGTAAAGGAAGAAGAGTACATGGCACTCCCTTTTTGCAGTACAGCAGTTCTTATGTTTATGGCTGGAAAGCATTTTCTGGTACTGTTGCACATTTTGACACTAGAGAGGACCAAAATAACATGCAGATATTCAGATGCAAAGCTGTGAGGGAAGCGGGCACAATCTGGAGGATGTATTTCTCAAAAGCGGTGATTGAGGTTTTTGCATTTTTTTCTTGAAAATTTATCTTTTCTTTGGTTTGCTTTTTACTAGGACTATTAGATGGCTAAACAGGAAACCAATTAAAGCAAGATCACCAGGCAAGTGATGTCTAACGTGTTTCAATTTTGTTAGCGCTTTTGACCCCATAGCTGTTAGCTACCACGGACAAAACACGATCTGTTACAGGAGTAATACAACTCCGACGTTTTGCTATCTTATACCTGCAAATCTGGAATGGACTCCAGTGAACTGCTCTGAAGAGAAAGGCGGAGATACAATCCAGGCTTAACCGAAAGACAGCAAGACCATAAAGATAGACAAAACATGTACCGTCACTGAGGAGGATACCCGCTAGACTACTGCTTTGTATGGACCAGGCTAACTAGACATGATGTAACTAGGTATTGGAATTATTTTACAAAGTATAACTAGCAGGTAGCAACAGAATTGCTAGTTTTGCTAGTTGCTTTTCTGATAAAAATGACCAGTAGGTTAGCACCAGTAAGAGAAAATGTTTTGTCAGATAAAAAAAAAATAAAAGCAGAAATAGGAGGAATCTTGGTAAGATGTGGAATTATAAATTATCAGAACCAATATACAAAGTTTCTTATATGGCACCAATCGCTATCGAGAAGTAACAGGAGGTAATATGAGTGAAAGCAGGCAAATTAAGACCACGTTGTTTGACAGGTATTTAATGCCTCCATTCACAACATTGTCCCTAACGGCAGAATCAGCCATGACCATCGGAGAGAGCGAGCTGTTCCCTGAAGGATACAAAGGAGACATAGATCGCTTATTCAGACAGCCTCCTGTCATTTGCAATTCCAAGTGCTGCTTTACTTTCTGAGGTCGCTCAAAACTCTCTTGTGACTGAAGTCATAACTTGAATTTATTTATTCCGTATCCTGTTTACTAATTCACTGATAAGTCCCTCTCACCATGCTAACCATTCAATGCATCACATGGCTTCTTTTCTACACTAGAACAAATCAGCCCTTCCATTGATGCCTTTGTAAGCACATTGTCAAGATTTGTTCCACTTCAACACCGAGGCAAAGCGCTGGCCTTGTGGCCTGGAAGCAAGATCTCACTGTAGCAACTCGATGTACTGGTGAGACTGCGTGGTTTTCCTTCTCTTGCTCCTTACTGTACTGCGCTCCTGCCAAAAGTTAACTTTACAGGAGAGTGATCCCTTTTGAGAGGAACAGGCAGGGCTGCCTCTATTGTCCTGACTCAGCATGCTCGGAACAAAATGAGGACCAACTGCAGAAAGAAAGAGACATTTGTAACGCTTTCGCCAGAACATGAAATAAACAGAGTGATTGCGCAGCTGGCCTGGTAGCGGCAACAGAGCCTAAGCCTTTGCTCTTCATTTGGCAGGAAGAGCTGCGGTGCCTGCATAGGAAGGAAATATTTTCTTTTCACCAGACCTCTTTGCCACATTCAGGAACACCAATGACAAGATACAGCAGCTGACTCGAGAAGTGGACAGAGCCTTGTTAATATTTTACTTTTAGAAAATAACCAGTATACTGCTGATCCAGCATACGCAGATTTTTCTAGGTTCCCATAACCTTAATTATTACACCTCTAGTAATACAGAAACCAAGATCCTGAGCAGAACAAATTCAAAGAGAAACGTCTTGCTCAGGAGTAGGAAACTGCAGAATTAACTAAGGCACGCATCACAAACCGACTTCAAACATGTAAAATAGAATCACTGAATGAAGGATTTAATGTTGGGTTCCTAAGATTTCTACCATGCTGACAGTTCCTGTGATTAAAAAAGCCACAAATCTTGTTCTCAGAAATTCATTATGTAGTATTGTACACTAAAATACAGGACGCTGTTACACAACCAAACATCTGGGGAGATTAACCCTGATTAAAAAAAAAAAAATGTCTGGGAAAAGCAACTATTTAGTAGAATGAGGATGACAGCAGAATAAAGTACCAGATTTGTTCAATTGAATCAAGAAGCATTATTTTAGCAAACAACAAATCAAACAGAAGTATTTACCTTGATCCAAAGAGATTCTGAGTACAAAGCTCCCAGTAATTTCCCACAAAAAAACCCAGAGCAGTATCTTTACAAAGAGGGAGGACTAAAATGACCTGGAACATTCAGGAATATGTTTCTTCACAGTACTGAAGAAAAGGAATTCAGGGAAGCCTCATAGGAGGATGTCCTGAGACATGGTGCAATGAACAAAGGGGCAGTCGATCCCACGTTGCAATGGCAGCTGTGGGCAACAACAGAGAGACAAGAGGGCAGGAGGAAGGTACTGCCAAGGCAAGAGCAGGCTGAAAAACCCTTTGGCTGACTTGGAGATAAAAACTGTATAAGGGTTCTCTTCGTATCATGTAAAGCTGTCCTCCCACTACTTATAGTCACTTCAAGGCTCGATCTCAACACGCAGCTAAGTAATTTCGTGTATAGCTCTATTTCACCCTTCTGAAATTCTACATAAACACTACATAATTAAAACAGCTAAAGTTTTTTGACAGTTTTCTTGCATTCAAATGTATGTGCTCATTCTTCCAACTATGAAGCATCATTAGTATTTGCAAAAAATCTGCTCCTTGCACTAAATAGAATAGCTTAGCTGATTTTATAAGGCATTTACTGTAACCGCTTTGGGGCACAACGCAAGCAGTCTTTTTTTTTTTTTTTCTTCTCCAGTAAAGCATCAGAACTGTCAGAAGTATCCATTAGCAAAGATTTTGTCCAAGAAGAATTCTATCATATTGCTGTTATTACAGGAAAGACAAGAAAAGTAATCTCAGACAAGGACATATGATTTGGCAGACATGTAAAGCAGAGATATCAGCCTAATACTCCAAGAACAAACTTAACTACTGCCAGCAATTTGACAGCTACAGTTCATGCGCATCTGCTGCTTCCCATGAACTACAGTTTGCAGAAGTGTGAAATGTTTTTTAAGACATTAAAAAAAATACCCAGCACTCTGAACCCATATTCAAAAAAATTTAATATGTTTTTTTCCAAGATCTAATATATAAATGCAATGGTAATAATGTACTCTTCTTTTGTAAGTTTGGATGAAATATATTGAAGTCCACTTTTCGCATATTACATAAATAATCATCTATAGCAACCTAGAAAAGAAGGAAAAAAGCTTAGTCCATATTGTGCACACAAATAATTGGGCATTAAATTTAAAAAGCAATACATGAAACCGAATGAGGAACTGCAAAAAGACTTGGCAGTTTGCCTGTTTTATTAAGTGGTAGTGTAACCATCACATTCAAATGATTAAAGAAAGGCAGGTTTTGTGAAGAGAAGCATTATCTTTTACTAGACTAAACAGCAAATTATAAAAATAGACAAGATTTTGGGCCCTTGCAAAAGAACGATGGTCTATGAATATACAGACATCTTGGGCAAAATGATGTAGTTAAAGAAGGATTAGAAATGTTGATCAAAACTATGAGGTTGCAGAGTCAGACACACATTATGATATTCAGACGTTTTAGGTATTACATCCTCACAAAACAGACAGATAAAGCGTTAGTTAACCATGCCTAATTTGATACTCTACTCTTCACAAACATATTAGCACAGAAATGAGTCCATCACTTAAAGAGCGCATGATATCACACCCACCGTACAGAAAAAAGCAGGATATGCCTTCACAGGAACTTTCTTACTGAAAGATCTAGCCTGAAAGTAAATGGGGTAAGGTGGGAGAAAAAAAAAAAAAAAACAAAACAAAACACAAATGTACTTATCAGGAGAATTTAACATTTCAGATTAAACATCCAGTACTATACATAATGGTGAGAGCCATTACATTACAAGCTTTGTCCCTTTTTATTCTGACATCCTGAAACTCTAATTTTCCATTATGTGCAAGCCAGCACCATCCCTCACTGTATACAAAAGTAATTCCACAGAAAAGTATGTAATACTAGGAGAGGCCTGCTAAAATTCTTACATGTTTTGAAAACGTTACAGTTTACATATAATAAACCAAAGTAAATTAGCATCCCTTGTTCTGACAAAGTCCCAAGTTGCATCTGATTCAATAAATACAGTTTAACACTTCCCCAGCCTCCCCCCAAATAACTCTTTGCATCCCAAGAGACAGAAATGACGGAATACCAGAAATGCATTTCTCTGAGTCCGTCTTTTTGGTCCAGTGTTTCCATCAGTCCCAGATGACTAGATGATGTAGACTCCATCTACATTTACAGGACTTCGAAAGGATCTCAATGCCTCTGGTTCGCAGTATCTATCTATGAACAGTCTAAACCATGGCTGAATCAAATCTACAATTTAAACCCATGTATAACTCAGGTACACCTAACAGAGCTGAAGCAAATCTTCCTGTAATGCTTGTTTATAAATACAAAATCCCTCTTTGTTTTGCCTTTTCTTACAGGTTAAAACAAATGAACAAACCAACCAACCCTCTATGAATACTGATGAGAAGTATGAGTTTCTGTTAGTTTTCCATGGATCTTTCCAGACAACAGAGAAAATCAGGCTGAAACTTTAGGAAGGAAAAAGACTGAATTTTTTCACAAGGCAAATTATTTTAAAACTTTGAAATGTAACAACATGCGCATGTATATAAAAGGAAAATGCTCTATCCTGATCTAATGCTCTGCCTTACTATTATTAATTGTGAGATGAAAATAGAAAGTAATCTTGCTTGACCTTCTTAACCCCAAATGGGTTGCATGGCATTCAGAAAGCACATCATCTTCCTTGGTAAATCTGAGTCCATAACAAGCTAGCATAATTGAGAGAAACACAAAGAGCCAAAAGGAGATCCTCTTTTAAGAGGAATGGGGGAGAGAGTGCTTAAGAGAAAAAAAGAGGGGGAACATGTAAATGTATTTGCAGGGTTTCGAAGGGATCACTGTGGGACTGACAGAGTGCTTTTATTCTAATAAAACACACAGTTCTGCAAGAAAACTGCAGTCTTCGTTATCCTACTTTGCCCTCTGCTGGACATCGGTCGCAGTATCAAGAAGAGCTGATCACACTTCAGAAACTTTTATCCCAAGGTTAAGTGCCACATTACTACAATATGCTTCATATAGTATAGCTGAGACTTTATTTAGCATTTGAGGATTATGTTTCTTCTGACTGTGAAAGGGGACTGGTAACTGTTACCCTCATCCCCCAAAACATGTGGTTTCTGTAACAAATGCTCAGATTGTTGAAACCTCTCTGCACGTTTAAACTTTGCCCTGTAATTCCAACTAAGACAGAGGGTAAGTGGCTGAAGAGACCCTCAGGCAAAACAAGATGGTGATTTTATACAGGAGAACAGATGCATTTAAACGCACCAGCCCAAACACCTTGAAATACCCAGCAAACATTGCCAGCAAAAGCCTATTTCATCCATTAGGGGAGAAAGTATCATTATCCTTGCATTAACAAAGACCATCTGATTATCAGGAAGGCTAATACCCTGTTATTAGTGCCAGTTATTGCCAGTTCAAGTAGTTTGAACACTCTGGAGATCCTGCACTGTCAATTATTCTTCACTGATGATGATGGAGGCTGGAAGCAATTATTCAGAAAGGAATTTTTTTATTTTAACTAATATGATATAACCCATCCATTAAAAAAAGGGGGGGGGGAAGAAGATAAAACTTCAATTGAGTAAAATGACACATTTGACCTTGCATTTTCTTCTTCTCTCTTCCTGCTTCTAAATGGAATAAAAAGTTTTCTTGGGCATGTGACAACAAAAACTGAGACATCAGGTGAAACAACATGACAAGGAATGCATTAAATGCAAATTATAAATAGTCTGTATTAAAAATAAAGCCCAAGGCTACATATTATTAACAAAAAATAAAAACATTAATCAACTAACCAACCACTGACTGAATAAACCAGGGATGCCTCATTTTACCTTCAGGAAAATGAAGAAGGGCTCTCCTATCTGTACTGCATAAAATACTGTGATCACAGGTAACACTGTAATTGAGGATTATGTTAAAGGTATAAATGCAGAGATAAATCTTGCATTTCTTTACTTTGAAGTGGTATCTTTTCAGATTACCATGATTGGAAGTATTGGGTGCAATACTCAAAGTATATGCATACATGTACTTGTAGACTTAAGAAACTCTTTACAGTGCTTCTTGCAAGTTTTTTTTCCAGATAAAGGCAGACACCGCATTGCTGATGAAACATTCTTTTGCTTTTGCATTATGTACCAACAAGCAATTCAGAGTGTAGCTAAAATAAGAGCATAAAAGAAAAATAGAGTAGGACTCTGCAGTTCTTCAGGATTCATTATGCACTGTTCCAAGCAAATAAAGTCTCCTAATTCACTTGGCTGTGAGCCAGAAAAGAAATAAACAGAAAGCATTTTTCCCAACATAGCTTGGAGCATGGCTGGTCATGTTAGGGAATGAATCCCTCCTCCCACACACACTAACCAGTACTTAAAGGCAACATGCTCTGCTTTCCTGGCAGCCATTCCAGTGTGCTGTGAAATACCATATGCAGAAGTGCTTTCTATGGTGCTGATCCCGTGCTGGCATAAAGCTGCATTTCTAAAAGTCTGCTTGAAGTTCCTCTCCCAGTAATAAGGCTTTAGGCAGTATTTACATATACACAATTGGACGTGGCTGTGAGTAAACTGCCTCCTGTACATACAGATAAATATAATATTCATACAGAAGTAGTTGTAATATTTAAAGCTTTTGTGTGGTGGGTTTTTTTTAATTTAAACACTCTAAGTAATTAAAGGTAAAATATTTGAAATTAAGTATACAGCTGTAAGTCTTCTAACAACACATATGCACAATGCTTTATGAAGATTAGCATCAATTATGTTTATTTAAATAAATAAAAGGGAAGGAATCTCACATGTTCTAGATGAATATGGGCCTGGCTGGCAATGTCATAAATTACATCTCTCACATTTTTCTCTTGCTTGCCTCTTATGAAATCCTCTTGTGAAACTCCATGCTAGACATAGGAAGGAAAATAAAAAAAAGAAAAACCCTCAGTAAATACCAAGTTTCCATTTTAGCTTCTCAAAAACCTGTCCCAGCAACCAAACTAATGACACAAGACTGAAATAGCCTAAATGTTTCACCACTGCCCCCTCCTTTTTTATTTCCCCATATTTTTTTGGTCAGTCACTTGAAAAAAAAAATACCAGGAGAACAAAGAGAACAGTTGGTACAGACTCCCTCTGCATGAACTCATTCCCGAAGACTTCATGGTCAGTCAGATAACCAAGTCATATTGGGAATTTAGATCAGTTTAGATGCCCGATTTTTAAAACCATAATCCAAGAATTGATATTAAGATAAAGAAAGCCAGTAGCCATGTCTTTCTTCTAACACAGAAGCCATGTGGCTTATGAAGTAAGGCATTATCTTGGGATTGGTGTGCACCACCAGGCTTGCATAAAAAACCCAAACCAATGCTGCAAAAAAACCACCCAAACAAAAACAAACAAACAAAAACCACACAAAAAAAAAATCCACCCCACCCCACCCCCAAAAAAAACCCAAACTTATTCTTAGACTCTAGTGACCAATGTAAGACATAATATGGTACATTCAGAATTGCACCAGTTGCCCGTTCTTCTCAACACCACTCAGACACGTGAAAGCTGTATAAAGGTAGGCAGATCTCACAGGAGATAAGAGACTCCAGTAGAACTCTGCGATATTTGCCAGCAGCTGAAATGCTTACAAGATGCTCAATCTGCACAGATGGGAT
Organism: Scopus umbretta; assembly: GCA_013400535.1. NCBI lineage: Eukaryota > Metazoa > Chordata > Aves > Pelecaniformes > Scopidae > Scopus > Scopus umbretta. Next base: position 53,344 of record VZTL01048434.1, read on the forward strand.
GCAAGCTGTTTTTACACTTTCACTGTAAAACACCTTCCGTGGCAAGGAATGAGTGTGAATTTTAAGGCTGTTTGAAAAGCTACAAACTTGGAAAGCCTCCCATACCATCCAGTCCCAGAAGGGCTGAAAGCAGGGCGCAGCTCCTTTCTGCAGTCTTACAACCCTGACCTATATTAGTATCTACATTTTCTGCAACTACCTAAATTAATAAACTACAAATCAAAACTTCCGATTGTATTGAAATGATATTCAGAAAATACTAACACAATTGCCTTAAGCATCACTGTAATTACATAAGTTTTAGTTAAGTACATAAAGAACAGCATTAACATTTAAAAATAAAGACTGGAGATGAAAGAGTTACAGCTGCAATGCCCACAGATCTAGCCAGAGAATATTAATGAAAAAATTTGAGCTTTAATCCCATTTTACCCAAGTTGCAAGATGTGCTAAATTCTAGTGCAAATTAGGTGTACAGCTTAAATCGGAGGACTACACCATCAGCCTCTATACCTTCATCTCCTACAGCAATGTATGGAGTGTATGCTTATAGCCATCAAATATTTAAGAAAAAAATACACCCCCCTCCCAAAAAAAAACCAAACCCAAAACCACTAGCACATTTATGAAAAGGTAGTAAAGAAAAACCCAAGAAGGTTGTTCAGAAGTAAAATTTCTCACAGTGGTTCCCTTTATGGGGATAGAAAAGAAAAAAAAAAAAAACACGAACAAAAAAAGGAAACCAAAACAAAAAAAACCCAAACAAACAAACCAGAAACCCTAGTTTCATGAAGGTCACTTCTCTCATCTGACAAAAGACAGAAAACCATGGCATATTACTAGGCCACAGCAGAAAGAGTTAAAGAAAAAAGGTGTTCTGTTTCTGGCCTAATAAATTATGATGTCATATCTAGCATTGAGAGACACAGTTAGAAACACTATACTGTTCAATTCCAGACAGCTTGCTTCTCTTACCAACATACAAATGTCCATGGGAAGAAAAACCTTTTGTCTTGTACTGTGATACGGAGTTGCTCTCAAACAGGTAACTATGCCTTGCGCTTTCCCAATGTGACTGGCTGCATGGTCGGCATGGATGTCCCTCACACCTAAAATTGCAGAAGTAATACGTTTAGAACATGTTGTCAGGCCTTTTGAGGGGTATAGTCTTCCCTGATGCATATCACAGTCATATTTAAGGAAAGCTAAGTGTGTTGGTCCGTGATAGAACTGTTATGTTCATAAATTGCCTTGAGATCTCATCTCAGAGGCGCAAAGCACCAGGCAAATTCATCGATTTTCACATTCAGGAACAAGATACCTCTTAGCTTGTTGCAATTTCTGCAAAGGTATACATAGCAGAGCAGCACCTATTCAGATATAACATCAGTACACAAAGTCATTTTCATTGGCATGTCCTCTCCCAGGATAACAGTATTCCAAGAACTGTGTTTCCTGCCAGAAAAATCGTTCAAGTGTGAGATTCCTGACAAGCATTAACACTTACAGCATGGTTTCATGATTAGCTGCAGCTGATTCAGCAGTGCACTGAAGCCAAAGAAAATGGTGCTACGCTTCCCCCCCAAACCCGTATTTCTGCCACCTCCTTGTGCTGTCATGGGCAATGAGGCAGTAGCATGGCAAACGGAATCAGATCACCAAAGCAATGGAAAACTAGCTTTAGTTACTGCGTGATCACACAACTGTAAGAAATGAAAGAAGAGGGAGATGGCCATGCCCAGAGAGTGGTGGTGAATGGAGTTCAATCCAGTTGGCGGCCGGTGACAAGCAGTGTTCCCCAGGGCTCAGTATTGGGGCCAGCCTTGTTTAATGTCTTCATCAATGATCTGGATGAGCAGATTGAGTAAGTTTGCAGATGACACCAAGTTGGGTGGGAGTGTTGATCTGCTCAAGGGTAGGAAGGCTCTGCAGAGGGATCTAGACAGGCTGGATCCATGGGCTGAGGTTTAACAAGTCCAAGTGCTGGGTCCTGCACGTTGGTCACAACAACCCCATTGTCCTGGTTTCAGCTTAGTTCGTTTTCTT
>VZTL01048434.1:55401-68922 GCA_013400535.1 Scopus umbretta
TGCCCCTGTACTCGGCACTGGTGAGGCCGCACCTTGAATAATGTGTTCAGTTTTGGGCCCCTCACTACAAGAAGGACATTGAGGTGCTGGAGCATGTCCAGAGAAGGGCAACAAAGCTGGTGAAGGGTCTAGAAAACAAGTCTTATGAGGAGCAGCTGAGGGAACTGGGGTTGTTTAGTCTGGAGAAGAGGAGGCTGAGGGGAGACCTTATCACCCTCTACAACTTCCTGAAAGGAGGGCGTGGTGAGGAGGGTGTTGGTCTCTTTGCCCAAGTAACTAGCGATAGGAAAGAGGAGACGGACTCAAGTTGCGCCAGGGGAGGTTTAGATTGGACATTAGGAAAAATTTATTTACTGAAAGAGTGGTGAGGCATCGGAATAGGCTGCCCAGGGAGGGGGTGGAGTCACCATCCCTGGAGTTATTCAAAAAACATGTAGATGTGGCACTTCAGGACACAGTTTAGTAGGCATGGGGTTGCTGGGTTGATGGTTGGACTAGATAATCTTAGAAGTCTTTTCCAATCTTAATGATTCTATGATTCTATGAGTGGGGCAGAACAGCACCATCGCTCTTCATGGCAAGACCATACAAGATTGGCTTAGACTGATCATAAAGCTGTAATGTTTTCACAGGACTGACCTGGGATAAAATGAAAAATTAAAAGAAAAATTTAAATTAAAATTCACAAAAGTTCTAACAGAAGCAGTATTCTCCAAAGAAAGAAATGAGGATACAGGAATTACAGACTAATGACCCTAACTGTCACCTGAAAATCATAGCGTGCATATCAGATTCACTGTCCAAACCTGCCTGAGCCTTGCATGGATCTCAGAAGCCTCTGTGAAACAGTGGCTATAGGTAGACTACATGGACTCATTTTGGCAGCAGAAAGCAGAATGTGGCTTGGAGGAATCAATGGATATAACTTACTGGTACTGACTGGGCAGCTCAGGCTTTACATATAACTAGGAATTTTTAAAAAAAAAAAATCTCATCGAGTCAGAGTTAGCAATGACTCATGCTCAACCTGGGAATATATCCCAAAAGTGAGGTTCTGAAAAGGTTTAACAAAATTATCGAGTAGTACTAGACTCCTGACTACTTAGGAAATAAATCAGAGAGCACAATATTAGTATTTTTAATGATAGGAGCCTGGAGGAAGTACCAGCACTTTGGATTATAAGATTACCATTCAAAAGGAGCTTGACAAAAGAACCCAAAATCAGTAAGAATAAAGCAGCACTACTACTGCGAGAGATACACACAAACTAGAGACAGGTCAGGAATAAAGAAGCTAAAAAGCACAAGAAACTTAGCAAACATGACCTGTAATGAAACCAGGTCTCCCTAATCTGGAAAAGACTGCTGATGGGAAACACAGAGAAAAGGGCTGCTTTCAATTAATTTCTCCATTTGTGGAAAAAAACACAGAGAAGGAGACTTTTGCTTAGATATTTTGTTACACTGGTATAGTTAAGAGAAGTTAAACACGACAATAGGGCACCTAGAAAATGCAGAGGCCCCCCAACAGATTTTCAAGAAGAGGATCATCTGACTCGTATCAGGAGTGACCCAAGCATGACTGAACTTCTTCAGGACTGAAGACATTTCTCAGAATGGAAGATGCTCATACTTCTCATACTCCTACATTTCTTCAATCAGAAGTTCAGAAAGACACTTGCAACATTTCTCTGATTTCCTACTAAGGAAGTGAACATCAGATGTTGAGACAGGTTCCTCATTTCTTCCTAAGAAAAATGTGGTCACTATATCTCTCTTTCAACTTTTTAAACTTTTTGAACCTCAGCATTGGCCTTCCAGCAGACTACTCTGATAAGCAAGAGGAAAATACTGCTATGACAATACTAAATACCACTAAATAATAATTCTCACCCTTCTTTTACATCTGAGCTCATACAGGGAATACTTTCATAATGCAACAGATACCTAAGAGAAAGCCACCCTTTTCTTCACTGTGAATGAACAGTTCTTTCCCAGTCTGTGACTTTCATATTAGACGTGACACAGGTACTAGTTTTTAACCACTAGCGTCACACCACCTTTGTTGCATTTTTTCTAGCTATTCAATTATTGGTAGTTAACGTACTTTTAGGAAGAGGAGGGAATTTGGACCCAAATTTGCAAAATCACCAAGGAAAGTTTATAGGTTGGGAAGTTAGCTGTTTCAAGATAACCAGTGTACATCACTGCAATATAGAACAACAGCTGTAGAATAGCTACAGCACTTTGTGTTCTGACAAGTGAGACAATCAGAAAATATGGTGAAGAGCTGAATTTACCACACTCTAACAGAAGCAGGAAAAAACAGTGTTAAGCAACAAAGAACAAAGCAGTAGGAAACCACATTTCAATAGGCTTTCCACTGAGCAGCTTCTAAGGAAAGTACGTAGTTCTAGGACAGGTGCAGTAAGATTCCAGACTTATGGTTGAGCATTCAAAAGATCTCTGAAGTATTACCCAAGAAAATCTTTACTGAAATTAAACTCCAGTGGAAAGAGTGGGCTTTTTGAAACATCAATAAATATTGCACCTGCACTAATGAGTCATCAACAAAATCTAAAAAAGGTAAAATGCCTACCCAGCATTTCCAAGGTGAGGTACAAGAGAGCACTCTGAGTGTTCTCCGCATATGTTTCAAGCTCCTGGATGTTACGGTACGCTCTATCATCCAAATTCTTTTCCTATAATATGAACACAGAACTTCAGTAAAATGTACATGTAACTGCTATTTGTGCAGGTTTATTACTACAGTCAGGTCAGCCTAATCCACTATTAGGAAAAAAAGGACAAAATTAAGAGACAGAAAGAGGGTATAAATTCAGAAGGACTCATTAAAGCTTATAGCAGGTCTAACATAACCAAGTAACTACTGGCAACTGCAGCCAAGTCTGGTTACTGGAGTAAATATAGCCTTTTGCAATAATAAGAAATCAGAATTCTTCATTAAAAAAGATACAGCCAAAACAAAACATCATATGGTATTCTTACTCTACGGGGTTGCAAATTTTAATACTTAATTTGCATCTGAAGCACAGAGAAATTTAGATAAACAGGAATATATTTTTTAAAATATGCACAAAAATCAATCCATCAAATACACACGCAAGTTTCAAAGTCATATGCAAATAGTCCCCAAAATATAACATCCTCCAGCATTCTTCCAGTCCTAGAGGCTTTTGTGGTTAAAACATACCAGTCTTAAGATTAAAAAACTCTGAAGTCCTTCATAGCAATGACACTCTGCAAGTAACTGACCATCAGTTTTCTCAAGGTATAACCTCATGAGACACTAACTTTAGCAGCAAAGTTCTCTTTAAGAGATTCCTGCCCTCAGTTATTCATCCTTGCCCTTGTGTCAGAGTTGGTAGCAGCTTCACTGTACCAGTGAAATTCTTCCTCTTGGTTATCCCAGGAAAAGGGTGGTTATTTTAAAATTTCTGTGGTTTGAATGCTCCAATTTACAACACTGCTTAGAAAAGACTCCACAGCCACAATAAGGAGAAGCAGCTAAGTGTGGCAGAAAGGTTCAGACGGGTCATTTAATTTTTGAGATTTTATATCCATGCCTCATCACAAAAGGAGGCTATTTAGGGGCACAATTGACATGGTAAGAAAAGAAGCAAGGAGGAATAAGATGATGTCAATGATGTAGATTTTTGCAACTTTTTGGAATATGCAACATGTCCTTTTCTCTTGGGGCAGGATTGAAATGGCATAAAAAGAGACCATGTATGGGTTTCCCTTCTTGCATATCTTCCTTTCCATTTCTATTAAAATGTAGTTTTCCAGAATTCTTACCAGTTGCATATGGAGACCTTACTACTTAATCCCATAGGATTGAACTTCTCTCACATACAGAAAGGTATTGTAAGTGTAACTCCCAATGGATTACCTCTAGGGGTAACCAAATTAGGAACAGAGACCAGCAACAGAAAACATGAGAACAGATGTACTGGTTATCAGCACAGGGAACAAGAAAGATGTTGACCCACAAACTACATCTATTTTAAAGCAAAACTAAACAAAAGATTCTATTAGCCATTTTGGCCAGAAAGAGCAGAAATTATGAGTAGGGGCATCAAGGGAGATTTAAAAAGAAATATAGCAGTACCATTCTTAAAGAGAAATACTACTGTCTGGAAAAGATCAATTACTTAACCTTTTGTTTTATACACAAACATATAAAATTAAGGGGGAAAAACCACATACAACCAAAACCAGAATCAAACTTTGAATTGTAAACACTTACTCTTTCATCGATGATCTTCATGAACCACAGTTTAGTCAAGTTATGCCTCTTGATAGCCTGAAAATTATCAAATAAAAGATCCATATTAAGGTATACAAAGTGATGGCAGTACTGCATTACGAAGGCTGAAATATATTTTAGATAATCCTTTTCTTACAATGATTGTAGTCACTGGGGTAAATCAAAGTGGCATGTCGGTGAAAATCATAGAATCATGAGACTGGCTTCTTCACATACAAAAAGTTTCAACTAGCATTTGTTACAAGTTGTTGCACACAAAAAATGTAATCTTGGACATCAAGCCAGTTAACTAAAAGCATTTCTTTAAAAATATTTTTGAAACTAATTTATTCTTTCATGGAGTCATACATTCCCACAAAATATCTGCAGATAACCATGTTCACTCTCCAAAGAGAACAGTTTCCTCCAGAGTCAAGCAATAAGAAGATTCCCTCTGTAAATTTTCAAGAAAACATCAGTACAACATACCAATACATACTGTAAAGACAGCATCCTAACAAAGTAATATAATGAATATTATGGCTCTGCTTAAAGAAGTACCCCACAGCATCTTATATTCACACATTCTTCTTTTGTCTCTCACCTGTATTTGGCTACCTTCCTGTACCACTTCATTCTATCAACTTACCTTCAATCCTCTTACACACACTGAATTTTGCAGACCACACTGTAAGAAAGGCTACAGTCACACATATATTTATAAACAAAACTGATGGAGCACATTTCTCATAATCTTAGCCTTTGTAACTCACTTTCAACTTCTTTTGATCCATTAAATTTGTAAATATTTTTTCAAGGTTTGACAAGACTAGATCTTCTTGTCATTCAATAAAGTCTGCTTGAGGAAGTACTTGGTATGTGAAAAGGCAAATTTTAAAGTTTAAATTGACAACTGCAAATCTCAGTTTTGCTTCTCACTTGTTTGTCTTGAGTATCACTTTGTAAATTAAATCCTTGAAATAGTCACAGGTCAAGAAGTAAAGCATCAAACTGGGTCATGGTAAATTACCTATTTTGTACATTACAACCATTTTGAGCTACCTTCAATCAAACATACAGGTCCTTACTTATCAGAAGTTTTGAAAATTGGCTTCTTCCATGGAAATGAATGGAGAATTAGGCCACACTTTCCTTATGTTCAAAGTGGACAGATAAGAACAAATATCATACTCATGAGTATATCAATATCATATTCATAAGAACAAATATCATGAGGAGTGGCTGAGGGAACCGGGATTGTTTAGTCTGGAGAAGAGGCAGCTCAGGGGAGACCTTATCGCTCTCTACAACTTCCTGAAAGGAGGGTGTAGTGAGGAGGGTGGTGGTCTCTTTGCCCAAGTAACTAGCAATAGGACGGGAGGAGATGGACTCAGGTTGTGCCAGGGGAGGTTTAGATTGGATATTAGGAAAAATTTCTTTACTGAAAGAATGGTCAAACGTTGGGACAGGCTGCCCAGGGAGGTGGTGGAGTCACCATCCCTGGAGGTGTTCAAAAAAACATGTAGATGTGGCACTTCAGGACATGGTTTAGTAGGCATGGTGTTGTTGGGTTGACGGTTGGACTAGATAATCTTAGAGGCCTTTTCTAACCTTAATGATTCTATGGTTCATACAGTTCTGTATAAGTTTATCTTAAAGTCACTGAGAGTTGACCTATTAGTAATTCTAGAAGTACTATCAAAGGCTATTTATATACTTTACTAGCGCATAAAACTCTTGGAATCCAAATGTGAGGATTCTGGGATATACAAATGTGACAACCTAGTATTTCTTCTAGAAAATCAAAATTGTCTTCACAGAAACTCAACAGCAAGAAAAGAATATACATAAAATATGCTGTGCAAAAGACAGGCTAATTCTATTAACAGCTCTGCCATACTTGTAAGTTCAGGTGTCTTTCCAAATCCTTCCTTCTAAGAATTGCAATGACATTCTTGAACATCTGTGAAGCTGTGCTCCTCAAATAGGTCATTCTTGGGGTATTTGCTAAAATGCAGAAAGAACATCACATCTTGAGTGCGAAGGCCATCAGGTGAGACTGGATCGTTAGTTCGCTCCAACGCTCAGCAGCATTCAGAGCTATCAGAGCTCCTAGAAATACTTTCTGAACTATTTTTCAACATCTGATTTCATAACCAGTTCTGTTGTCTTGTATTGGTCTTCCTTTAGAGAAATCATATGTAAGGTGAAATCTTACCACAGAAACAGGCTAATTCTTTCTTCCACTTCAAAATCAATTTTCTGTTTTGTGAGAAAGCAGTATGACTAGCAGTCTTAGCTGTTGGAAAGGGTTGCAATTGATATCGCAATATCTGAATGATTTACATCTGAGTGGTGTACAGGTTTTGGCTGGGATAGAGTTAAATTTCTTCACAGCAGCTTGTACGGGGCTATGTTTTGGATCTGTGCTAGAAACAGTGTTGATAACACAGGGATGTTTTTGTTCCTGCTGAGCAGTGCTTACACAGAGTCAAGGCCTTTTCTGCTTCTCACAGCACCCCATCAGTGAGTAGGCTGGAGATGCACAAGGAGTTGGGAGAGGACACAGCTGGGACAGCTGACCCCAACTGACCAAGGGGATATCCCATACCGTATGATGTCACGCTTAGAAATAAAATGAGGGAGGGAGGTTGGCGGAGGGGGGCTGCTGCTCAGGGACTGGTCAGGCATCTGATGATGGTGAGCAATTGTTTTCACTTGTATCACTTGTCTGTCTTGGGTTTTATTTTTTTCTCTGTTATTTTTTTCCTCTTTTCCTTACAGTCATTATTATTATTTCTTTTTCATTATTAAACTGTTCTTATCTCAACCAACCAGTTTTTTACCCTTCCAATTCTCTTCCTCATCCCACTGGGGTGAGTGAGTGAGCAGCTGGGTGGTGCTTAGTTGCCAGCTGGGGTTAAACCATGACAATGTTTTGGGTTTTTTATAATTTACTCTTCTGCTAATAAACGTTTCCACCCCATACTGATACACACACAAGCAGCACACACAAGCAGCCTGAAATTAAAAGTAGTCAAAAGAATATATTCAATCATACCCAAAACTAACTTGTACCTAACCCACTCAATCAGACACCTAAAATGAGAGGGTATCTTCAGAAACAAAAACGAGCTAAGCCACACTACAGCAAGTTCCTCCTTGGAAAGGAGACAAAAGCATTTTGGGAGAAAACAGTCTTGTTCCTGGGAATTTTGCCATATGCTGGAAGAGAGACAGAAAGAAGGAAATAAAAAGCAAAGGCACAGACAGATTGACATGTGAAGCAACCAATTTTGCATTTTTATGTCTGCATTAAAATATCATCCTAGGTACATCTTCAACTCCCATACATTATAATGTAATATATATAGTCCCATAAAAAGGGTCACAACATTTGCCAGTCTTTATTCTAACTGTACGGATGCTTTGTTGTTGCTAAGGCACACACTTTACCTGAGCTGGAGACACCTACAAATAGCTCTGGTCCTCTTAAAAGTGACTGCAACAGGTGTAACTCTTTTATTTTACTTCTTGGCTTTACCTATGTTTTCTCTTAGTTAAACAAACTGTATCTTGTTTAAATCCCAATTTTAATCTAAACATGAGTGTTGACAGACAGGAACAAATGCTCACTTATGCTTTGTCTCACATCTGAAGGAGGAAGAGTCAGGGAGAGGCCACAGTTTCATCACTGCCAAAAATCACTGAAAGAAGATTTGGAAAGGACTCATTTTTGTGGTCTCAGAGGTGCAGCAGAGCAGATGTGAAGCCAACACGACAAGAAGTGAAATGCTCTAATCCCACAGGAACTGCATTGTTCCAGCCCAGCATTACAGTGAGTGTCCCGCTTTTCCCAGGGTTTTAGCAGGAACAATGCAGATGAATACTTGGCTGAAGACTTCACATTTCACCGCCTGTTTTCCAGCAGGTCCATAAACCTAACTACCTATGGGATGTATGTTAACTGTATTGAGCTATTGAGATCTAGACAAACTGGAGCTTTCCCTGTCCAGGAGCTCACAGATCTTTAGTTTAAATGCAAGTTCTGATCTTAAAGACTAGAGGCCTTATGGTAGCTGCTCTTTTGGATGGTTTAAGACTTGCTGTGGCCCATGGCCCTAAGATGACAAATTAGCAATGTATGTAATTTCTATCCCCAAAGAAATTCAAAATTCAACTCAACATGACCCTGACAACCTGATCTAACTTTGATGTCAGCAGACCTTCTTTGAGTGGCAAGTTGGACTAGATAACAACCAGAGATCCCTACCAACTAAATTATTCTGTGGTTCTAGATCAGCATCAAGGGGAAATCCATTTACAACTGCCTTCAGACCTTCAATCACCCATCAAACATATCAATGACAGTCCTAACTAGAAACAAAAAATTTTGCAAGAAAGCCTCTGTTTCTTTGGCCATGACCAGCAGAGGAACAGATCTGTAAGTGTACTTTATGTGTGATGTTCTAGTGCTTGCAGAACTCGGGCATCTTGGTAAAAATAAACGGTTAAGTTCAAAAGTACATTCCCTGTTACTCAATGCACTGTTAAATTCACAAGTACATTCCCTGTTACTCAAGGCACACAAAAGGATCTGTGCAAAACATAATACATAAATAGAAGTGATCAAGCAACTCCTGATGCGAGGAGAAGACTGTATTAAGATTCTTCCCATTTCGGGCTTTGCCTCATACCCTACTTGCTATTTCAACCTCTGTGCTTAGTCTCCTGTCTTTTTGTACAGCTTAATCTCTTCAGGCAGGACTAGCGCTAGCTCAGAGAAGTATATTTATGCACTTCACTTGCTGTCAACTTATGGCTTACCACAACGTACTCTGGCCTTCACCTAAACAGAAGAGGAAAAAAAAAGCAGATGGTTCACAGAAGTCTGACCCTCCAAGTAGGTCCTATCAAAATATCCTCCAACTCCGCTCTTTGGCTGTAGGTAACTTAAAACATCACACACAGACACAATTTACATTATCTGTTTTATACAAAATGCTGTTAACTATGCAACACAGCACAAACAAAACAGTGAATTTTAGGACAATAAAGGTGTATTTTACCCTCCATAGTTCCACAGCAACTGGCTGATGTGGTGGGTTATTGCAGTATATATCTTCCACAGCCTCCCTCCAGAACTGCATTCGCATCAAGCCTGTAGTCTTCTGAGTTATGGAGTCTTTAATCTGGAAAGGATACATCTGGAGTGAAATTCACAATGTCTTTAAGGTACTTGGTCCATCTACACTGACAAGACAGACAGAGGACATAGCCAAACTCAGTAGGGAATGTGCTCCATTCTGAATTTACGTTTATTCCTCAAAAAGCATAGGAACATTACAGAGAGTTTTAAAAAAAAATAATCTTCAACACAACATGACTTTGAAACCCACAGAGATTAAACCTTGGGCAACCCTCACCTCAGCTTTCTTCCCAGAAGGAAAAGAAGTAGCAGTTAACAGCAGTGAGGGTGGGCAGCGCCACGGGCTGCCAGAAGCACAGCCACAGAAGCTGATCTGGGATTTTGCTTGGTCAGCACATTTCTTTGATCGTTCCTTTCTGGCAAGCATTACTAGTTTTCCTGGTTGCACTGGCAGTTTCTGGCCACCTAGCAAAGGTGAGAGACAGCAGCCACTCCCCTCCCACAACTCTCCAATTCCAAACTTCCCTCCTGGCAGCCTTTCCATCACCTAGCTTCTGCCAACAAAGACCTGGGACTGATTATATCATCCAAGTTTTTGACAGACCTTCTACAGATAGGATTTAGCTGCACTTTACCCATTCAGTTGCTGCATTTGAAGACAGGACATAGATGCAATCACACAACAGTATCAAGGACCATAGCCTGTTTGTTATAGTTTAATTTTAAAATGTACAACAAAGAGGAAAGTCAGAAAAACTGTGTATATAAACAAAATAAATTGGGGGAGGCTGACTACTTTCCAAGAGCCATTCAAAATTAGATGTTTGTATTGCACTATTTATTCCTTGCCCCTTATAGTACAGAAAGTTAATCTCAGCAAAACACCACCTATTAGTGTAATTTAGACTATCCAAACTGTTATTTTACATTTCCAGAGTTCACAAATATATTTTAATACCTGCCTGAGCCAGTTCCACATTGAAGGCTCTCAAGGCAAGAGCAGAGGTTCGAGATTCCGCAGGCAACAGCAGAGAACACAGAAACCCTTCATAGTCACGCTTTCTATAAAAGGATGAAAAAATAAATTTATTATTTATAGCTCTATGTAAATTGGGTGTGCTGTTGCTTAGCACTGAACTAAAATAGTAGCGGTAAGTTATAGTTCAAAACTCTAACTTCGCAAAAGTAGCAGCTTTTAAGCTTATTTTAAAGTAAGACAAACTGCAAGAGAGAGGGGACGCTGCATGAACTCTCAGTGTACCTCTCAAATCCAGATCTCAAGATATTTGGCTAAAGGCATGGGGAATAAGGCTGTGGCAGAACTGCAAATAGAATCCAGATTGCCCAACTTCCAGACTTCTGTTCCAAACATGAAACCACATTTATTTAAAAGATTGTGCTTTGGAGCTTGGCAGACGAGTGCTTCCTTAACCAGTAAGTTTTTGTTTATTGGCAACTATATACAAAGCATAAAAACCCTGGGTCTTGGCAGTTTCGCTGCAGGTAACTTGTTGCCAGTCTAGAGTGATATGCCTTTGTTTGGCCACTTGGGTGTGCCATTAAATTAAAAACAATCACAGCACACAGAATCATAAATTGCAAAATCATATATAACTGTAGCTAACAAAAACACTTGGTCACCTCTGAAAAGCTAAATTGCTTGTTTTGAACAACATTTTTGTGTACTTTCTGATAAGCCTGTAACCTGATTCTTCATTAGAACAAGACCAGCAACTGTTTTGCCTTGAGTGGAGAAGCAGGTGTCAAGGAAAATACATTTACTCACTTTCATGAAGTCTGCTGTGCTTACATGTAGCCGTATTTCTTTTGAATGTGAGTTTAAAATAGCAAAGCCAAACTAAAACCAAGGGTTATTACGATTGCTACCTTTAGCATCAAACAAAAAGGAAGTGAGATTTAACAGAGGTTCTTACCCCTACAATACACAGTGGCTGATAACTAGCAAATGCTTAGTTTTCACAACAGTTTTTAAACTTGTTTTAGAGCCTGATGCAAATCCAGCAGCACTGACAAAAAATTACATTTGTAAATTTTAGCAGGCCTTAAAGGTCACCTTCATATTAAAGGACAGATGCATCAAACCTCCCTCAATTAAGACACTTCCTGAAAAGTATTATCAGCTCAAAATCTAGTACTTCTTTTTTTTCCCCCCCAAGGTTGATTGTAGTAATATCCAGTATTGCCCACCCCAGGCAGGTTTACAGCCACATTTTCCCAGTTCCAGTTATGCAGTTTGCCTGGGTTGTTCACACAACACAGAACCACATCTACTTCCAGAAAAGAAACAAAAAAACCCACATTACACAAAGTAAACAGCAGCACAAGAGAAATTTGTCTTCTCTCTAGTAATGGTATTGGCATGTTCAGATGGGGTTTTTTTGTTAAATTATTCTAAGCTTAAAAATTAAGTGTAGCAAAAAATAGCTAAAAAAAAAATCAGAATGAAATGTGAATTTTATGCTGACAGCACGCCCTTGGAAGAAAGGAGGGAATGACCTTAAATCTGGTATTGAGTGTTTTTCATAGTTTCCCACTCAAATAACTATAAGTTTACATATGAACCCACAGATGGAAGAAAAGTTGGTTAAGACCATTATCGGTCTTTCAGTGAAAGTGAAAAATTTGAAGTCTTACAAAGAATTTCTTCCACGTTACAAAGCTCTATAATACCATCAAGTCACAAGCTTGTCTTCCAGAGCAGACATCATTAACAACAAGAGACAGAAAACATACCTACTGGGGAAACATGTTTTTAATCAAATGGTTTAAAGCTACTTGTAAAAACTATTTAACATAAAAAGGAACAACAAAAAGAAATTAAAAGAATCTTGCATATTGCAGAAAGTTGCACAAATCTACATCATTAACGCATAACTCGGTTGTTGTTCTTCCTAATGCGTGGGAGGCTCACATTCAGGGCTGGGGTGTTGCTGACGCTTGCACAGCCTCAAGTGTTTTACTTCTGTTTGAATAGCAACTCCTTCTTCTTCCTCTTATTTTTTTTTATAACTTACGATCTCCACACAATATATGAGCTACTGTGAACAGCAGTTTCAAGTAAATGATGCCAAAAGCATAACCACCTTTCATTTTATTATTTCAAATGCTTGTGTATTTTTATAATTAGTACTTTTAACAATTTAACAAAAATAAGAAAGTTTCAAGGTCAACCATCTTGGCTTCTGTGCCTTGGAACCTAACTATTCTGTTCACAGTTGTTTGTTACTGAAAACATTTTACCTGTATATGTTAACTTTACCCATATATTAACTGTACACGCAGTCTCTGATCTCCTGACTAACTGGTAAACAAATCCTGGGTAGAGTAACCAGGAAAAGCTGTAACCTGAAGATTTATCAAGGAAAACGCAACCCGGCTATGAATTCTGATGGATCTGTAAAGGTCTGCTGCTTGGTGCGGCACAGAAGACTTAAGATTGTCACATTTCTTTCCATTAGTTTTCCTACTTCAAACATTACTGCTGACCACACACACCTTTCTCTCTTTTACAAGCATCGGTTTGGAGAAGATGATCCTGTTCCACTCTTCCTATACACACTTGGAAGCCTTCTCCCTGCTTTTGTCAACCATCTAGGACAACTGTATCCGAAGAGAAATTATTTAAGTCTTTACAAAGAGACTTGTTTAGTTTTTTCACTTTGTGCCTCCAAACTCTTGTGAACTAGAAAGCAGCCAAGGGGCCTTGCACATTGCTTACGGCCCAGAAGCCAAGGAGGAAACGTTGCCTGGCCTGGAAGTGTCTGAACTGTGCTCTGGCTCCTCTTAGAGCATTTTGGATTTGACCAAAACCGGATACTTTTGAAAACTAGACTTCCTCCCCCACCTGCATTCAGGTCAGAGAAGCTACTTGAGCCGTCTGTCCAGCTGTCAGATTTCCTCTACTTTTGCTTATTTTCTGAGGAGTTCTTGGGAAGCTTGGCTATTTCCCAGTAGCCAAGAGGCTCTGAAAACACCCATTATGTTTAAACATCCACTTCGGTGATGTTTCTCTCCAAAAAAGCCGAGACGATGAAATGGCAACGTTCAGTATTTCAGAAGAAAAGCAGCTGTGAAAAAAGCG